>JZKD02S0621859.1:34245-48963 GCA_000966675.3 Picea glauca | reverse complement strand
TTTAGGATTTCCATATTAAAACTACATATATAGTCATATTTTGATGGCATAATGTGTATTTCTCGAAAATACCTTTCCAACGGGCTATCACACACCTAAAACAGAGGTTGTATGCAAAAGTTACGACCCCAGGAAGTTGAGGTACCGACTTACCCATTGGGTCCCACATAAATTTGGGCATTTCATCTTCTAACATTAGGTTTGTGGATGTCTAGGGTTTTGACATTCATGAGAAATGTTAAAAAGGCCTCTAGAGCCTCATTGTAATCATTCTTCTCAGATGGATGCATGTAGTAGTCACATCTCTTCTCAGAGATATATACCACCATTCGAACAAGTTTTTTCAGTTTTTTCAGTTTTACAGTTTCAGCCTATTTGATTTATTCAATAGAAATTATTGTTCAATGAATATTTTTTGTTTTTATACGTATCTCTATGTTATGGTATTCAATATGTTATTCATTTTTTTCCACTCATAAATCTAGATCATTGCTCCCTTTGCATCTCATGGTGTGACTCATGTACTGGGACTGTCATACCTGCTCCCTCTGAGTCTCATACGGTGCCTGCCTCCCTGAATGAGAAAATTGGCTCCCTCTAAGCCATGAATTTCTATGAGTTTGCATGATCCTATAAATCATATCTGGTGTTGTATCTCTTCTAGATATACTTGGTGTTGGTACCATGAAAAAATGAGTCAGACTTTTACCAGGTTATGCTTTCCATCAGGTGACCTCATTGTCCATTAACCAGGTCTTCTCTTTGGGAAATTGCAAGACACTGTGAGACATACTATAGATGACATGCATAACACTATTGATCTCCCATACTAGGTATAATGGCCCAATTACAATTTCAGGACCCCAGTATCAGGGACAATGGCCCGACTCAAAAAAATAAATTGTTGGATTCCCAAAACTAGGGATAAATGCCCCAACTACCAAAGTAACTTGTTGATCTCCTTTACTAGGAAAATAACCCAAATACAACAATAAATCTGATGGGTTCTCAAATTTGGGAAAATAACCCAACCTAAAAAAAAAAATGACTCAAATGAGAGCTTATTGGACTCCTGTACCATGGATAATGGTCCAACAAATTGTCGAGTTCCCAAACTAGAGAAAATGACCCAACTTACAATGATAAACAATACTAAGTGCACAATATCCACTTCCATTTTACAATTTTAAAATTGAATTCAAATATGAAAAGTGCATACCTAGAGTGTACAGTGTCGGTTCTTCAGTCTGCTTGCTTTTTTTGGGAAATGTCTTGATGACTAATGATAGTCCTTAATGATTTTCACTAGCCTTCAAGAACACTTGTTTCCATATGAGCATGGAACTTGACATATGATCTTTTCATGTTTTTCAATTGTCATCGAGGACTGATACACTGTGTTCTGTAGATTCCATAGAATTGAAGCATAGATATCATGCATATCATAACCCAGGTCTCAAGCATGACAAGTTTGGGCATGAATGTATTCAGGAAACAAAGTTGGTATATGTGACTTTATCACTTTCGACCTTAAGTTGTCATGTTCTTGAGAGAGATGGTTCTCAAGGCTACAATCTATGTTTTTAAATGCTCACAGACATTAAATGTTGTTTTCCAAAATACTTCTAGCCTTACCTTGTTGTTACAACAATTATTTATAGTCGCAATCACTGGGACACTTGTCCAAATACTGTCCATTCTATCCTTATTATGGCCATATGAAATGAAAACACTATCATTAAACCTTTATAAATTGTAAGCATACTTCAAAGGTTGTAGGTTTCAAGTTAGCATTGCGGTGACTAACATGTTTGATGCAAATTTCTATTATAGATTGTGAATTGAATATTGTCATTCAAACTAGCATATTTGTCCTTCTGATCTATAACATGTATACCAAATCATGAGATACAATAATATGCATATTCATAATTTCATACATAATCCCTACTTCTTCTTAACTAATCTGGTATGAATATTTGTGAATCAATGAAACAATATAGACTGGTTACATACTTGACCTTGCAATCAAGGGTTCCTAGTATTGTTACAATCAACTCAACAAATGTTGTGGTTAGCATCAATTTATTTACTACTTGCAAGTATATGAATTCCATAGTTCATATGCCTTTGTTGTTATGTATATTCTTTCAAGCTGTCTTCAAAATACCAAGAGCTTGAAAAAAATGAAGTATCCTTCATACAATGACTATCATGAACATGATGTGTAGGAATTTTTTGGGAAAGGTTATTCAACAGAACCCAAACATTCTTACTCCTTAACAGGTCTCTTAAGTTTACCTCATATCTGAAATTTGATTTTGATGAAGAGTCTTTAAGATGGTTTGGTATCCTTCATAATTAATAATTGTCCTTGCGAAAACTAAGTCTGCATACATGCATAACTAGGATTATTGTAATCATGGTTTTGTTCAAGCCTTAAGAAAGTACCCTTGAACTAGTTATGAGGTGAGGTTCATATACTTGTGGCCTGATTCTAAGACTCCATTCAGATTTCAAAGGGATGTTGTCTTCCTTCTTTAAGCCTTCGATCCTACAAAAGATGTTGACATAGACATTTATGGGATTGATCTGACTATGGTATCCTTGGAGTGAGCTTAGTCTATTTCCAGATTAGTGAAATGGGACTCGACCCTGTTCTTCCTGAAGTGACCTTAATATGCTCAACGAGATTGAAAATGTTTTCCACAATTTCACAGTTCATTCCAATGTGTCATGGAAGAGTTTATGTCCTGCTCTGAAACCATGTTAGTTTTTCATGTGTTGTTGTAGATATTGACAATTATTAACTTTTTATACAAAAATCATATTCAGCGTAAACAAGAAGATCTCATAAATCTAACCATGAACAAGAGACACAATATATACCCTGGGAAAACCCCAAACTCAGGGGAAAAGCACATCAAAATTTTCTTTAGAAGAAACTCATTGATTCAATATACAAGACCACAGATCAACATTTATCTTATAACTGAGAAGGAGCTAAAATGACTTGCTAGGAAAGCTTTCAATCTTATCCCAAATGTATGCCCTATGATCATCAAATATTCAACCTCTAACTTTTCCCAAATATAACCTCAGATCTGCCTTTCTTTTGCACTTGGATCTGCACTTCTTCTACACCATGAAAATTGTCTATAAGAGAAACTCGGGTTCACTACCAGGATTGTCCACAAAGGAGACTTAGGTAGGACTGTCACAATTATACTCCATACACATCCTCATAAATTCCCCCAAAACCAACCGCAGACATGTTGTTAAAGTGCCTCAGAAATAACTCAAAAGTGGCTCGGACTTGTTCTAAATGAAGGTTCAGACTTGCAACTTGTATGTTGCCTTAGACCTCAGATTAGCCTAAGTTGGTTTATGTTTAATGGGGTGTGACTCCCTTTAATTTATGGTGATTCAGTACCTCAGGTTAGGGACGACCTATACTAGTTTAGGGATGACCTATAGTAGGCTAGGGCCAACCTCATAATTTGTCATTATATTTATTTTATAATGTTTATAATGGGGTCGACTTATACAATTTCCACATTATTATTTGTATTTCACTTTTACAATATTTCTTCATGATTTTCTGAGGGTCGAATTGTCTTTTTCTTGTTGCTTGGGAATCCTTGGGTCTTCTTGATGGTCATTGTGTTCTTGTCATGGAGAATAGTGACCGTAGTTGCCAATTTCTAACAATATGAACATCAGGGAACATGGGATCCAATTGCACTAGGCACGCTTAACCATATCAAAGAAAGAGGAATCATATTGTTGATATTATGGTAGATGCGAGAGGTATTAAACATCCACATGTAATCCTGACAAGAATAGAATATTCTGGGAAGCAAGAAGAAATCCTAAGGCATTGGACATAACCCTAGAAGACAAGTCATCTAAAGAAAATAATTAATATTGAGTTGTTTAGCCTCCAGAAAGAGAAGTCGACTCAGAAAGATAAGGAAGAGTAGTATAAATACAAGATGCTAGAGATCATTTGGACACACACAGCTCACAACTACAGAAATTTAGTAAGTGCGCAAGTTTGGAGAGTAGTTGCAGCTGCATCTACTGCAACTAGTATTTTCAATTTTAGTCTTGCACTTTCTCTTGGTTATGGTTTGGACTTTCTGCTTGGTATGCTAGCTCTGGGGAGTGGTACGCTACCTTGATTGGATTTTGGATATAGGTTTTGCTTCCAGAGTTATTCTCTTTGTCAAGGTTAAGGTGCTTGGGGGTGGATTCGGCCTATGGTTGGGTGACAATATTGATATATTATCTATGGTTAAATGAGCATACCTATTATTTCTAATAGGTTATCGGTCCACACTATCTTCGGATAGTCTAATCATTGGAAGATATATTGGGAGGATTTTTCTAGGCTATAGTTGGAGTTGCAGTCAAAGTTTTTGCTATAGCACCAAAACCCTAATCCTCTTGTTAAGGAAACTTAAGTGAAGAGATTGACCTAATTTATGGATAGCCTAGTGCACCCTAACCTAGCACACCTCCTGGTAATCTCAACAAGCTAAGATGTCAAGTTTGAGTTTTTGGTCAAAGTCAAAGGTTAACCAAGTCAAAGTAGTCATGACTAACTCTATGAAGTTAAAAAACAAGTTAGAAGTGGATTCTAACTTCAGAGCATGGAAGACAAGGATTGACCTCATCCTTGGCAATAATAAAGTGTTGGATATCTTGAAAGGAAAGATGGTTCCAAAGGAAAGATCGTGGAACCACAGTTTGAAGAAGGAAAAGAGAAGGAACCTCAAAAAGTTGCAGTTATGGAGAAGTTGAACGACAATGACATCAATTCCATAAGTATCATAGTGGACTCTATAAAATACCACTTGATACCCTACATCTCTCAGATTGACTCATCTAAGAATATGTACGATGCCCTAACTAATATCTTCTCATTCAGAAACATTGGATAGGTAATGAGTCTGAAGAATGAGCTTCATGACATGAAAATGAATGATGATGAAAGCATAACATCATGCTTTGTGAGAATCTCTCAGTTAAGAAATCAACTACAAGCTATTGAAGAAATCATTTCAAGGAACTAGTAAATATAATTCTTAACAACCTTCCCAAGACATGGGATTCATTTTTCACAGGCATGGACACAAGAAAGGAGTATCTCACATTTGAATAACTTTGGACTTGTTGTGCACAATAAGATTCAAGGATTAGCATAAAAGATGAATCCCAAAATAAATATGATGATCAAGCCTTCACAACAAATTTCAAGAATTTCAGGAGTAAGAGGAAGTTTGTCTTAAGGAAGGAAACAAACAAAGCATCAGTTGCTGAAGAAAGGGAACCCTCAAAGAAGGCCAAGCAGGATAAACCATACTTCTTCTTCTAAGTCAAGGTAACAATATTCTTCAAAGTTCTTGTACAAACCATGTTTACATAGTTTTTGTACATATCTTGCATATCTATTTCTTAGAATATATGATGTTCAAGTGAAACAATACCTATGGAAGAATAACAAGATAAGGTTTGCTATCACGATGACTACAAGTCAATAAATACACATGAAAATATGAAGTACGTTGACAACCCTTGGTAGCAATTCCCGTGGAAGCTATTATATAAGTAACAACAATCGGATAAGATGAAATAAGAATCAAACTTGAAGAGACACATAAAAAGTCAAAACAGAAAGAAGTCAACAATGAAGAGGAAATTAGAAAAAGACTTGTGACACTTTACATAAGGCAATAAGGATGCAGAAAGAAGCGTGTAGTCTCTTAGATGAAGGGAGCTGATTAAAAAATTCCAAAAGAAGAGCATGCATTCATTCATGAAGCAAGGATTAGGAGGGAGCTAATCCTAAATGATATGATCCATTGAGGATTATGAAGTATCTATCCATGTTCTAGTTGAAAGTAGCAGCCATGATAAGTAACACATGTTCAATTTGACTCTAGAAGAAGTCTTGTTCGAAAATAAGCCTTAAAGTATTCTTGGTTGTCCATCTACATCCATGATTCTATGATGAAAGGAATAAGTTGGAATCTTCAGGACATATAGAAGAACCCATGAACCCAAGAGATAAAGAGAGACATGAGGAAGAACATGAACATTCCAAGAAATAAAGAAAAGCAAGAAAAACTATTTATTATACCAAGAATCACAAGATTACTAGCTTGGTTTGAACCCACTAAGAAGCAATCAAGTAGAAGAAATGGAAGTTATGATAAAGAATAGTGTATGTAAGAAAATGTGAAAAATACTTATGAATGGAAGCATTGCAAGATTTAGAGTTTCTTCAAGAAGGAGGGAAAATACTATGACAACAAATTGTTCCAATAAACCATATATACCTCTTGTAGTATCCATGGATTGGAATTTACATGTAAAATAATGTTCTTCCCAATAAATCAAGTGAGAAAGAAGCTTATACCAGAAAGAGACCCATATATGCAGATATAAGAAGAACTTGTATGGATTCAAACAACTTTATGCAGAGTATCTCATATACAACATAAGCACGGTGAAAAATTTCTATGAAAAAGATAGTGTATCCAAATAGTTACTCAAAATTCTGGGATGATGGTTTGCTAATCCATGGAAAAATCTCATGATGACAGAAGAAGTGCTACTTGGATATGTTTCAGTTTGAGCCTTGCTATGATTTCATGAGCTAGGAGGAAACAAAAGTGTTGAATTCAACCATGATATATTGTAATGATCAGAGCTATATGAAGCCTTAAGAGAAAACCAGTGTTCATGACAGACCGAATTACATTGAGTTCAAGTATTATATTCTCCGTGATGAAGTCCATAAAAGAGAAGTGGTTCTCCAATATATCTCCATAAATGAGCAGATAACAAATATTTTGGTAAAGCCTTTGTCCAATATGAAAGTTTGTGTACTCAAGAAACAAGTTGTGGCTCGTGGAGACAAATTCTTTAGTGAAAAAGGAAGAGATTACTCCCAGGTTGGGAGGGAGAAATGATATGTTATTGATTTATGGATAATCATTTTTCAGTTTGAAAAATGGTCCAGGATGAGCAGTTCCTTTCCAGTTCAGAAAGTGGTTTGAGATTTCTGACGGACAACATTTTCCAGTTCGGAAAATGGTCCAGATTGGACAATCATTTTCATAATGAAAATGGTCTGATAGATTGTCGATGTACCATAGACAATGATTCCCCTTGTGTCCAGTGTGGGAGAATGGTATAGGACATGCATTCTTATTGGAAATCACTCTGAGTAGTGGTCAAGTAGAATGGTCCACCTCGTCGGGAAGTAATTCTTTCGAAGTTCACAGATGTGAGCATTTTCGAAGAATGGTCTATTTTGGAGGTTGGTGCAGGACAATCATTTCCATTAGGAAATGCTACATACAATCATTCCCTAGGGAAGAATCATTCTATCCATTTTACACTATGATTATTGATGGAGGAATGGCCCAATTAGGTGAATGGTCTAGATTCAGTAGTTAGGGACATGCATTACCTAGGGCAGACTCATTATATCCAGGTTGAACTATGATTAGTGCTCGAGGAATGGCCCAGTTAGTTGAATGGTCAAGGCTCAGAAATCAGGGACAATTATTCTTCTATGTTTGAGAAGAATAGTTCAAATAACCCATGGCTGATGTTTTACCTCCTAAGGGAAGATGCTCTTCCAAATCTCACAGATGTAAGTGGAAGAATTACCTATATGACTCAATTTGTATCATGATATTTTTATGTAGGTTGATATCAGATGATATGAGTACTATGGAGACTGTATGTCTATGGAAAATGGTTGTAATCCACTGTGGTGGATGTGTTCCACTAGTTGTGACTATGTGTCACTAGTTAAATAGTCGTGTTCTACTTGGTGTGGTTGTGTACCACTAGATAGTAGTTGTGTACTACTATGGATAGACACAATTGTGTTCTATTGAGTGTCATTGTTTTTATTGCCACGAAGACTATCAATAGTGTTGGAAATTATTACCAGCTAGATGGATAGTCAGTGTGCTGGTGGACATATATTCTCTAGGAGGAAAATGGTCTAGGACAATTATTCTTCTAGGACATATGTTCAGATTAGAAGAATAGTCCTTATAGCCCATGTCATGGCTTCCAACATCTGTTGGACAAATTATTCTTCTAGGACATATGTCTAGATTAGAAGAATAGTTCTTGTATCACTCTATGGAGTGAGTAACTTATTCAACACCATGCCTGATTACTTAGATGAAGTATGGTTTCGAGATATGATATGGTTGATTCTATCAGATGATATTAATAGTGATGATGGTTCTCATGATTTAATCATGAGATAGCATGTGTGGCTATGATGATGCTATCGGTCGAATGGTATGTTTTTGCTCAAGACCATTGCTTTCAATACCTCCCTATATAGGAGGGAGTGTTGATATTATGGTAGTTGTAGGATGTATTAAACCTCCATGTGTAACCCTGACAAGAATAGAAAATTATGGGAAGCAAGAAGAAACCCTAAAGAATTGGACATAACCCTAGAAGACAAGTCAGCTAAAGAAAATAATTAATATTGAGTTTTTTAGCCTCCAGAAAGAGAAGTCAGCCCAGAAAGATAAGGAAGAGAAGTATAAATATAAGATTCCAGAGCTCATTTGGACACACATAACTCACAACTACAGAAATTTAGTAAGTGCGCAAGTTTGGAGAGTAGCTACAGTTGCAAATACTGCAACTAGTATTTTCAGTTTTAGGCTTGAACTTTCTCTTGGTTATGGTTTGGAATGTCTTCTTGGTACGCTAGCTCTGGAGAGTGGTACGCTACCTTTATTGGCTTTTGGATCTAGGTTTTTCTTCCATAATTATTCTTTTTGTCAAGGTTAAGGTACTCGGGGGTGGCTTCGGCCTATGTTTGGGTGACAATATTGCTATATTGTGTATGGTTAAATGAGCACACCTATTATTTATAACACATATAACCAAAGGGGATTGAAATGGAAGGGAATGGGGCCCCAATCCACAGGTTCCAAGAGGATAAAGGTAATTGGGTGAATGTTTGAGCCACTCCAAGATACAATAGAAGAAGACAAAGAAAAAGAGTCCACTAGAAATGAATACTTTCCAAGAATATGTCTAACCTAGCCATAATATCACCTGGGACAATTCGTCTATTGGACCAAGTGAACCTACACTTGGATGGATTAACATATGATAGATTGAGTAGGGAAATTAAATCCTCCATATTTTCTCTGAAGTGGTCCCTGACAATGTTTTTGACAATTTTTCCCCCTTTCTTTTCTTTTTTCAACAAAGTAGTGTTGGAGTCTCCTACAATGATGTAATTTGATCAAATTCCCAAATCATAAACATCCATGAGGGAGGTCTAGTATGAATATTTTTCTTAGGTATTATTTGGCATATAAAATTTGATAATGGAGACCAATTTTCCCGTGGGAAGTTGAGTTAAGTTTACTAGGAGCCAATGAGTAGAATGAATGAACTTGAATTGAAACAACTTGGGGTTCCAGAGGGTACACAGAGCTCCTAAAACTCCCCTAGAAATGACTACATGAGTGCCATAAGTATTTACTTTCCCTAAGGACATCAGATTCCTTCAACTTCCTCTCCTATAGTAGGAGCACATGGGGCATTTATAACTTGATCAAATCCTTTACTGTACCCAACTTGTTTAGGTTACCATAGCCCCTATAATTCAAAGAGATTATCTTCATTATTTGGTATGGTGTTTGGGGATCCCACCCTTGGGAGGGTTGGATCCACTAGTATTCCTTACTTCTCTTGGTTCTTTTATGAAAAGTCCATCAAGAGTGCCTTGGGTGGCCTAGTATTTTTCTTTATTTTCTTCCACTTCCCATTTATGTCGATTGGTCCTTCTTCCCACCTTTCTGGTAGGTGCACTTTGACCTAAATATTTATCAATTTCGTCTGTAGAGTCCTATGATATAATTTATTCTTCAGGGATGTCATAGAGGTCCACCCATATAGCAAGGATTTGGTGGGGAGGGTCATTTTACCCCATCTGGACACTTTCAAGGGATAGATGGGAATCCAAGGGACTTTCATTTCTTGCTGACATTGACTCTCCATTTTTGTTAGGGTCATTTTGATTTTTTGGGAGGGGGACCTCCATGTTTTTGGATAGGTATTTGTATCTATTGCTACATGATACTATTTCATTCCCCATAGGCCATGCCCTAGAAGGGGGCTGTGATTATTTATCAAGGTTTGGAACAAGGGGATGGGATGTAGTGGGCTGACTCTTTCCTTGTTGTGACTGAATTCCATATTTAGGCACTTGTTGTTTCTTCCTAGGAAGATGCCATTATTCACTGGACTCAAGAGGGGCTTGTTCAATAACCAATTTCAAGTAGTTTTTGGAAAAGTGACCATATTCATGCTAGGTATTTCTTTTGAAAGGTATTTGTCCTGTAACATCCATGTTTTCAAAGCCCAAAATAGCAATGTATATATTAAATGTAATATATAGTTGAGGGACAAACGATGTAATATGTAAATGATGAAAATTGAATATAATGAATAAAATGTATTTCCATATACAAAAGGACACATACATAGATTTGGGGGCTTAGTTTCCACAAGACAGGGAAGGGGTCCAAGGGGGGGATAGTTTACCCATATTTATTAGACCCAACCCATTTCTTTCTAAATTATCCTCACCATGAACCTTCTATTATCTGTTGAGTGTTCTAGAGCCCAATCATTGAACTCATGTAAGAGGGTGGGTGTGAGAAGTCACATCCCATAGTTACTGAGAGCATGGGGGTTGAGTACAATCAACTCAAGGAAGAGTGTAAGTCAAGCATGCGAGAGAAAGAGGGGAAATTTAGATGGGTAGGAGACAAAATTATTCATTCACGTTTTTGCATGGAGAGTTGTTTCTACATGGAGTTTTCTTGGAAGCAAAGGAGTTTTGAGAGTTGAATCTTGAAATAAACTATTGTGGGCATATTTGGAAGCTATTTGGAGTTTTAATTTCATATATAAAGAGAATATAGGCCTGTGAGTAACGTTCTTTTCGAATTTCGTCAAGGGAAGCACATGTTTTGATACTGGGAGAACTCATGTTGCAGCTATAGAATTCCTAAAGTCCCAACAGAGAGATTTGTTGCCATACCTATGTTGGAAGTGTTGGAGGGGAGTGGAAAGGCTTGAGGGACTGTGAGAAGTTAATGGGGATTCCATCCCTTGGGTTGTACATGTTGTGGGGAAGAGATATAGTGGACTGAAATTAGTTGTGGGAATCGACCGTTAAGAGGGGGACATTATCCAACTCTAGGAACCACCATCTCTCGTGGATTCATAGACCCAACTTAGGAGTGACTTACTGTGGAGAACTGGAAAAACAAGTCTACAGTTAGGTGGAACATCCATCCTTTGCAACACATTTCATATTTCTTAAGATAAGTGTTCTTATTTTGTATGTTGATTCATGTTAAGTACTGATATAGTTGTTGTGCTTTTTACTTTGAGTTATCATGGTTATTGTTGCATGTTGTAAGAAAAAAGATACATTCAAATATCTATTTAATGCTTGAATGAATATGTATGTATTTCGATGTTGTTTTGCACAGTAAGAGTAGTTTCATTTACATTTTTATTTAGTATGGATAGTTGAATGAGCTTGAATTTCGTGTTGTGCATTATTTCCGCATTTAGAATTGGTAGCTAAAAATTTTATTGGGTCGTTTTAGTAGTAACTCGATCCAACTTGGGGATGGGTGATTTATAAAGTGGTATTAGAGAAAGGTTCAACACTAGACCTGTATGGGCCAAGAACCAATGCAAATTTGGACAGATTCATTCTTACATATTTTGAGTTGTGATGAATTTGGGGAAAATGCTGAAAAATCTGAGTAAAATCCCCAAATTTGTGAGAAAAATTGAGTTTCAAATGCCTCAGAACTATTTAAGAGGTTTAATGACATCAATCAGTCAAATCACAGAGTTAGATTCAACCTACACAGTCAAAATTCAAGTTCTAATGGTGACCGAAGGAACTGGGAGAGCTTGATGAATCGATGGCCAAGATTACATTTGATCTCGAGGTCAAAAGCCCAGATTCAGCATGATTTTATTAAAAATTTGTAAGGTTTCCAAAGTTTTCCGAGGTTGAGCAAATCAACGGTTGAGGTTCATTTTCAACAGTTGGGAAAATGAGATAGATCAATGATCTGGATTCATTTTAGCCAATCGACGATCAATATTTTCTTTAAGAGCTTGGAAAATAGAGAAAATCAATGGTCGAGACTTGTTAGTAGAGTTGGGTGAAGTTTTATGGACAAATAACCAATATCATTTTGAATGGTATATCGACAGTCCAAATTCATTGGGGATTTGATAAAAAAATTCTAAGTGTTATATTTGTCCAAGAGAATTCATCTATTACCAATGGTCGGGTCGACCGAATTGGAAAAGTTTTTTAGCTGCTAACAAAAATTGTTGATGATTGATGGTCGAGTCAATCATTTTAGAAAAGTTTTTCGATCGAGAAAGAGAAAGAGTCAATCTCCGATGGCTGATGGTTGGGGGTCGGAAACATTTTCAAGGTGTTCATTTCACCCGAGAAAAGTTACCAATCGTCGATGAAGGAAGGGTGTGATGACATGTCATGCTACAAAAACATCCATGTGTCATACCACATCAACCAGAGTACCATGTTATATTTTACATGTCATGCCACGTCAACATCAATGAAAATCACCAATGGATAATTATCCATGGTTGGGTTGGTTGGTTTAGTGATGTGTTGTGAATTGGTTTCCACAGGAAAGGGTCGATGGTCGATGGTCGGGTCAAAAGTTTTGGAAAAGTGGTGTGTGCATCCAAAGGAAAACATTGATTGTCGATCACTGATAGAGTTCAGATAAATAGTTGAGATTTATTCCAATTTGAGATCTATGACTCAGATTAAAAGAATGTTAAAACAACAAAAAACAACCAAATTTTTATACGAAATTTTGTGATTTTAGAAGGTCATTAACTTGCAGAGTGATTTTGAGGGCCTAAACGACATTTTTGGGAAATCAAAATCCATGAGGACATAGTATGGTTCTGTACACTTGTCTCTATAGCTTAAATAAAATAAATCGAAGAGATCTTTCCAACGAGCTACTCTAGACGCAAAACATGGCTCATATAAGAAATCTATAGTTGAAACAATTAAGGTAACATTTAAGCACCAATTTACTTTCAAAAGGAATAACTCCTTGCTCAAAAGTTTGTTTGGGGCTCAAGAGTAGTCTATAGATATATTATGAACCATATAATACAACCATGTAGCAAGATTTGGAATCTAGGTATGTAAAAATGTGCAGGAAGATAAATAAGATACCTACAACATACAAGGATAAAATGGGAAAAATAGTATACACTTATCCAGACCATAACTTTTAGCTCCGAGCTAATATTTTAGCAAATGAATAGTCAATGGAAATGTATTGAGAAGGAGAAGACAAATATAGACCCAAAATTTTGAATTAGTTACTACAATTATCTTAAAAAGTAATAAGTCAATTCTATAGCAATAAGTGATGGAAATTGCAGCTTGTGGATGTTGTAACTTTTCACTTTGAACTTAGAATGAGACATGAGTAAAACCGTTGGAGAGTTGTTTCAGAGAAGAACATGTTTAGGGAATAATATTTTTACTTGGTGCATTACATTATTCATAAATTTATGTGAATAATATCCTTTATTATAATTAACAGAATGTTTTATATTGTGCATGTGATACCAATAATTATTACATCCACATTTCTTGTAGAATTAGAGGTACAAGAAATAAGACTTTAGTTCTTATAAGAAAACTAAATATATGGAGGATGCACAAGGGTCTTACAACCACGAAGAATAGATCATAGATCTACATGTCATCCTGGGAAATTTCGAGACAGATTCTAATGGAAGAAGCGATAGGTAGGAGGTTGTAACTATGAGGAACCCACAAAGAAAAGTGCATATCTATAGGGTTGATAATAAAAATATTATGGAATATTAGGAGTAGATACTACAAATCCTGGATATGATTTAGAAGCAATTCAAAAAATATTTTGGCACAAGACAAGAAGCTAGTGCAAGGCAAGTGGAAGTATCTATATCTCATGATAAGAGGGATGATCATGGAGGATTCAGACGACAACATCATCAATCCATAGGGAAATAAACTTGAATATCATATGCACGTTCAAGGTTGATAAGAAGTCCAATTATGTCTCCTGTTAGACATTAGAGGAGGAGACATGGGTTAGATAACTTGCATGGTGAGCTAAGGAAAATCAAGCCACCATAATTTGATGGAGAGAGAAATAAAGGAGAGGATGCAGAAACATGGTTGTTGGGAATGAGGAAATATTTCCATTTGCATGATTACTTATCAAATGTAGAATCCCGAATTATAGCCTACCATATTCAAGGAAAATAATCTATGTGGCAGGATCAACTAAAGAAGGTTAAGAACCTTGATGAGAAGAGAATTTCTTGGAAGCAGTTCAATAAATATTTCTAGTAGTAGTACTTGTTAGAGAAATATTATGACAAGAAGATGCAAGATTTATTTGAAATCAAACTTGGGATCATGACCATGGATGAATATGAGAGGAAATTCTTGGAAACCCTCAGGTATGCGAGTTTCATTAGAGATGAGATGGTCAAAACTTAGAGGTTCTTGCGTGGACTACCATCCTTCTACAAAGATAAAATTTAGTTTGATGAGCCTAT
>JZKD02S0621859.1:0-34208 GCA_000966675.3 Picea glauca | reverse complement strand
TGAGCTTAAACAATTATGCTTATTTTAAACTATTTTCAGAGCACTGAATGAAAATCACAATAATGCAGGGAAGTAACCAATAGAACATTCAACATAATTCACACATATGAAATATACAGAGACAGATATTTTCTGAGGAAACCCATAAAGGGTAAAAACCTCTTCTTCTTTATATGATAAGTAATCTTTACATTATGTACATTATCATACTTAAGAGAACCGACTCATAATGAGGCTACAACCTCTGTTTTGCAAGTTGCAACTTGCTGAGAGAACCAACTCTCTGTTTTCTCTAGCACCTACTAGAAGGAATCAATAACTCCCTGGTTTCTCTAGCACCCACTAGAAGGAAGCAACAACTCCCTAAGTGTTCCATCACCAACTGGATGGAAGCACCAACGTCCAGTCACACAGGCACCAACCTGTATAACATAGAACAACAGTTCTCCCTTGCACCACCCTGCCACCCTGGTTTCTCTGGATGCAACCAAATGGAAGCTACAACTCCCTGTGTTCAATCACCCACTTGAACCTCTGAGGACAACAGTCCTCCCTAGAACCTCCCTTCCACCCTAAAATATAAATTTTTCTATCTATAAATTTATCACAGTGATACAATATTTATCATTGGCTTACCAGGCTTATCACTGTTATGCTATGTTTCTATGATCTCTTGTATCAATGTCTCTCTGTCTGCATCTTCTTGTGATTTTTGATCTTTTTTTTATCTACAAGAGCACCTCAGCCTTCCTTTAGTGTCTCACTATCTTTCTGCACACATGCCTTGCGCTTTCTGTGCTTCTTCCTTTTATTCTCTGTGCGCCATGTCCATCCAATGCACCATTCCTCTTCTCTATATTTCAGCTGCTGCACACTCCTCCTTATACACTCCTGAATCCCTCTCAACAACAACCCCCATCTCTTCTTTCTTCTGCCTTCTTATAGTCTCTGTGCACCTTGTACATCCCCTGTGCGCAATGCTTCTGCATGCTCTTCATGTCAAGTGCTCTGCCTTTTCATCATTGCAACTCTTCAGCTTCTCTGGCTGTTAAATCCATGTGTCCATCATCACTGTGTGTTATGTTGAGATTACTTAGCCTCTCCAACAGTCGAGACTCTTTGTCTTCTCTGTCAAAGTTGAGCTCATCCTCTCTGTTTCTATTACAGGCATCAACGTTCATCCATCTGTCAATTGCCTCTATGAATAGTCTTCATTCCACTGGCAGATTCCTTGAGACTCATCGACTCCTCTAGCAATCAAATAGAAGTCTCTTCGAGTCCTCTGGTAGAAACCATCAGTGGTTTCTAGCAGTTACACTGTGAACCTCCAAATACCGCTTCAACAACTGAATCTCCACTGATCGATTAACTATGAAGAGCAACAGTAGCCCTTCGATCATATTCCTCAATAACCTGCACCGTTGGATCATAAATGATGGGTCTCATGCTTATTTTTCCATTTCGCAATTCGGCCTTTCGGCGTTTCGACATTTCGACATTCGGCTTTTCGACATGCCAGTGGTGAGGCATATCGACTCTCCAAGTCAAATTCTATGAAATGGAGATTAGCTTCGTGCTACCTCCTCCCTTGAGCCTTCATCGATGTGACCATGGGTTATGACCAAGGGCCAATTCTGACCATGTATTTCTCATTTCATGTTTCGAGGATTCTGTGATGAGTCGTCTCGACTCTCCATGTCCCAAACTCCAAAATGGAGCTTGTCTCTTCAATATCTTATCTGCATCTCTTCAACGATGTGACCATCGGCGGTGACCATAGACTTATTCAAAAATGCATTTCTCCATTTCGTCATTTCGACATTCTTGTTGCAAAGTGTTTCGACACTCCAACTCCCGTTATCTGAAACCAACACCAAAAGGTGTTTTTCGCATTTTGGAATTTCGGCATTCTGGCATTCCTTGTGATGAAGTGTTTTGATGCTCCATCTCTCGGTATCCAAAATATACACAAAAAGGTGTTTCGGCGTTTCTCATTTCATGACTTTGGGACTCTTGTGATGAAGAGTCTCGACTCTTGACTCCTCCAACTCCCGGTATACAAAACTCTGGTTGATGTGCCTGTTTCGAGATTTTCGGCATTTCGCATTTCAACACTTCGGGACTCCTTTGTTGAAGAGTCTCGACTCTTGACTCCTCCAAATCTCGGTATCCGAACCTCCAGTCGATGTGCCTATTTTGGGTTTTCGAGGTTTTTCATGTCGTGATTCTGGGACTCTTGATGATGAAGAGTCTCGATTCTTCCAACTCTCGGTATCTGAAACTATCCTCCTGCTTTCTGGATTTCGGTGTTTCTCATTTCATGATTCTAGGACTCTTGATGATGAAGAGTCTCAACTCTTCCAACTCCCAGTATCCAAAACTGTCCTCCTACATTCGGGATTTCGTAACCCTTCTTCACCTTTCTCTTTAAAGAACGTGCAGGTTCTCCTAGATCCAATGTTGATCGGACCTTGGGCTCAGATCTGACATTCATTGGGAATTCTCAATGGGAACCAAAGATCACTATCGCTTCTCCTCCCAGGCTTACACATTCTCCTAACTTGGAATAATTTCTAAGTGTCAAAGGCGTCTACCTTTGATCTGTCTAAGATCCTGAGTACACTATATCTCTTGAGCTTTGGCAATGAGTTAACCTTGTCCCTGGTGCACACCTACGCACTACCTACGACTCTGTGCTAATCCTCCTAAGCTTATGTTGTCCCTATTTTTCCATCGCTGCATACTCTGATATTCCCATGAATGACAATCACACATGCTTGTAAACATGCCAACAGAGCCCAAGAAGTTAGAAAAATCCATGAGAAAGGATAAGTATTTGTATGAGCAGAACAAAGGAAGGCCAACTTTCCAAAAGGCTTGGGATGACAAGATGGATCAAAGGAAGAAACGTTTCAAGACACCTTTCACCAGGAATAGTTCTTAAGAACATCAACAAGGGAATCCATCTCAAGGTGATAAGAAAATGACAAATTCCTTCGGAAAGAGGCCAAGAAAGTAGCCCATAAAGTGGTGGGATGTG
Source organism: Picea glauca (assembly GCA_000966675.3). NCBI lineage: Eukaryota > Viridiplantae > Streptophyta > Pinopsida > Pinales > Pinaceae > Picea > Picea glauca. Next base: position 31,168 of record JZKD02S0621859.1, on the reverse strand, counting down.
AAGGAGATCACATGCATAAATATTGTCTTCACCGGGGAGATAAGATGAGGACTATGCATAACATCAAGAGGAGACAATAGAGGACACGGGAAGAAGCATGCCAATGATTTATGTAGCCTTGGACAATAGACAAGTAGACTATAAATCCCACATGTTTGAAGTGGAAGGTAAGATTGATAGTCAACCCATAGCTATTTTGATTGATTCTGCAGCTATTCATAGATATATATAGATCCAAATCTAGTTGAAATATTTTAATTGAAGAAAGTAAGCATGAAAATTCTTGGTTAGTTAAGATAGCTACCATAACCAATAGAATAATTAAGGATATTGTTAATGATTTCCCAATAAACATGAATGGAATTAACACTAAGGAAGATTTGAACATCATACCACTTGGGTATTATGACTACTTAATTGGTATGGATTGGATAGAAAAGTATCATGTTGTCTTAGATTGTTATAACAAGGATTTCACATGGCTTGATGAGGAAGGGAATTCAAGGATAATGCAAGGTATTCCAAGTCCTATATCTTTCCAAGCTATTTCAACATTGCAGCTGGAAATAAGTTTTAGAAAAGGGTGCCAGATATATGCAACCCATATGGAAGAGCCAATGAATGATAATGAGGCAATACTTGAAGATTATCCAATATTGAAATAATATGAAGATGTTTTGGGGGAGTTTCCAAGATTTACACAAAGAGGGGTATAGATTTCTCTATTGAATTAATGTCTGGAGTTGTCCCAGTTCCCAAAAATACCTACATAATGAGCATGCCATAGCTAAAAGAGTTGCAAATGAAAGTAGACGAGTTGTTGAAAAATGGGTACATACTCCTAAGTGTTTCTTCTTGGGGTGACCCAGTTATTTTTGTCAAGGAAAAAAATTGGAACAATGAGGTTGTGTATCAACTTCAGACAACTGAACAAGGTTATAGTCAAGAAAAAATATCCTTTCCTAAGGATTGATGATCTTTTTGATCAACTGAAAGGAGAAAAGATATTTTCTAAGATCGACTTGAGGTCATGATATCATCAAGTGAAAATCAAAGAAGAATATACTATCAAAAAAACATTTAGGAAAACGTATGGACACTATGAATTTGTAGTGGTACCCTTTGGGTTGACAAATGCACCTGCTACATTTATGTGTTTGATGAATGGGGTGTTCAAAGATACTAGAAAAACTTCTTCATCTTCTCCTTTCTTTCTCTCTCCATCAAATGATGGAATCCTTACAGGATAGAAAAGGATGGGATCCTCTTATTATGAAAAAGAGTTTAAGTTATCAATTCTTGGGAATTGAGAAATTCAGTTTTGAAGGAGATGCACCATGTGCCATACACTGGACATCCAGTATACCAAAAAACTATTACAACTGTAAGAGGCCAATATTTTTGGCCTGGTATGAAGAGAGATGTCAATGATTATTTGGCTATATGCATGGAACACTGGAAGGTAAATGATGAGCACAAACATCTAGCAGGATTGTTGCAACCATTTCCAATTCCTGAATGGAAATGGGAAGTTATTACTATCGATTTCATTACCAAATTGGCCAGGACAACAAAGCAACATGATTCCATCATGTGGTGGAAAATCTTAAAGACACTGCACATTTCATTCATGTAAAAGTAACTCATAAGGAAACCAATCTTACAAAAACTTATATGAGAGAAATTGGTAGGCTAGATGGTGTGCCTAAGGAAATAGTTTCAGACTGAGATCCCAAGTTCACTTCCAATTTTTGGAAGGGGTTGTTTAAAGGATTTTGGACGAATTTGAATTTTAGTACATCATATAACCCAGAGTCAGATGGGAAGACATAAATGTTTATTCAGATAATTAAAGATATGTTGAGAATGTATATAATGGACAAGCCTTCTAGGTGGGAGGACTATATCCATTTAGGTGAGTTTTCTTACAATAATGGGTATAGCGAATCATTGAAGATGAGTCCGTTTGAAGCATTGTATGGTAGAAAATTCAACACACCAATAAGTTGGAATAAACCAATATACATGGCCATAATTGAGCAATAATTGTTAAGGGAAATGGAAGAACAAATGGTAAAGATCATGCATAATTTGAAAGTTTGACAAGACATGAAAAATAGCTATGTCAATAAAATAAGAACACATAAAGAATTCAAAGTGGGAGAGAATGTATTTTTAAAAGTTCAAGCCAAGAGAAGCTTGCTAAAGTTGGAAAGTTGCCCAAAATTGGCAGTGCGATATTATGGGCCTTTTTAGATATTAGAAAATATAGGGCCAGTTGCTAAGTACTTTTATCACTAAAAGCATAGCTAAGTACTTTTATCACTATCCTCAAATAACCCAATTAACTAATTACATAATTAATTAATTAATAAAAGAAATTTACTTTAACAATTCCTTTAATTAAAGTAAAGTTACCAAGTAGAAGGACTTGGATGATTTCCACACATCTAGACACATAGACCTATGTGAAAATACCTTTCTGATGCTACCACAAGAATCAACACTCCCTCTTAGTGAGGAAGGCATTCTACAAAACTCCAAGTCTTTCTCTGAAGAATACAAACTTCCCTTTCTCCAAGGGCTTGGTCATAATATATGCAACCTTCTCATTCGTGGAAATATACTGAAGCTTCACTACTCCCTTTTGGATCCTATCCTAGATGAAGTGATGTCCGATCTCAATATGCTTGGACCTGTCATGGAATACTGGATTCTTCTAGAGATTGATACAATTTTGATTATCACAATATATCACCGTAGGCTCCAAATCCAAATCAAATAAATCTGTAAGAAATTTTTGAAGCCAAATGCCTTCACAACTAGCCATAATCGTTTCCATATACTTCGCCTCTGCTGAATTGAGTGCTACAAAATTCTACTTCCTGTTGAACCAAGTAATCACTAATGATCCCAAGCTAAAGTAGCACCGAGAGGTTCTCTTTCTGTCTACTATATTTCTTTCCCAATATGAGTCTGTATATCCTTGCAACTCCACTCCATTTCCTCTAATATATCTCAATACATACTCCAGTGTACCTCTCAAGTACCTGCTCACATGTTTCATTGTGATGCAATGCACCTATCTCAACTTCACCATGAACTGACTCAAGGTGTTCACAACAAAACAAATATATGGCCTGGTGTTGACCAAATACATCAATGACCCTATCAGTTTCCTGTATTTCCTGGGATCCACCAACTCTAAATCTAAAGTGTCAATATTCTTCAGATTGGTAACGATAGGCATAGCCATTGGTTAACAGTCCTACATCCTGAATCTTTTCAAGATATTTACTATATTATTCCCTTGTCCAAGGAAGATGTATCCCAAAAACTTGCCATACCTATAACCCCAAGAAATGATGCATCAATCCAATGTCCTTCATCTCGAACTCACTAGATAAATCTACTTTGCACCATGCAATAATCTCCTCTACACCCATGAGAAATAAATCATCAACGTATAGAACCAAGATGAGAGGATTCTCTCCAAAAACGCATGAAGTATAAGTTAGGACCCACCTCACTCTTGGTAAATACCCTACTTTACAAGTATCCATCAATCTTGGAATACCATGTCATGGGTGCCTATTTGATTCCGTACAAGTATTTATTAAGCATACACACATGAGAACCCCTCCCATATACCTCAAATCCTTGAGGTTTCTCCATGTATCCTTCCTCCTCAACGATCCCATTGATGAAAGTTGTTTTCACATCCATTTGATGTATCCTCCACCTCATAAATGAAGCAATAGAAATAATAGCTCAAATAGAAGAATATCTGGCGACTGGAGAAAATGTATCTTCGTAGTCCACTCCCTTTTTCTGGGAGAACCCTCTCACCACAAACCTCACCTTGAAATTCTCTATGATACCATTTGAAACATGCTTGATCTTGTAGAGTCACCTAGAACTCATAACTAACTTCTCCTCCGATCTTGACACTATGTCCCAAACATCATTCCTCATAATAGAGGTGTAATTCTCTACCATGGAATCTCCCCACACCTACTAATATGCTACTTCCTGAAAAATGGAAGTCTCAACATCAATGGTGCTACTCATAAGTACCATATAGTTCAAAAACTTATTTGAAATCCTACACTCTTTGACTGCACTCCTTGGATCCTCAACAACATCCCTCAATGTATGCAATAGCCACCTAGGTTTCTTGACATGACTAGAATGGGATAAATCCTCCTCATCACTTGAAGTCTGAACTGATGACTGTTGCCCATCCTTCAGATCCTTTTTCTTCTCATCCTATGTCACTACTGATGACTCTTGAGTACTCATAGATACCAAGTTCTCCTCGAACTTAACATATCTACTCTCAACTGTCTTCCATTGCACTGTAATGAAGATCCTGTAAGCCTTTTAGGTCTCATTGTACCCCACAAATATACCCTTATTTCCTAAAGGCTCTAGCTTTGTCCTCTTCTCCATAGGCACATGGATGTAAATTGGACAACCAAATATCCTCAAATGACCAATATATGGCTTCACTCCTAAGAATGCCTCCTCTAGAGTCTTTTCCCCCAATATCTTGTCAAGACTCATGTTTTTCACATACAACGTTGTGTTACATGCCTCTTCCCACAAGAACATAGAAAAATTATGGCCATGTACCATATCCCTGGAAGAACTAATGATGGATTAATTATTTCACTCAACAACCCCATTCTATTGAGGGTTGTATGAGATTGTCAAATCCCTCTTGATCCTTGCCTTCTTGCAAAGATCCTTGAAGTCATTGGAGGTGTAATATCCCCCATTATCGAACCTCAATACCTTGATATTTTTACATGTATGGTTCTCTACCTAATCCCTAAACTCTCTGAACTGGATGGAGACCTCATCCTTGGCCTTCATAAATAATATCCAAGTTTTCCTGGAAAATGCATTAATAAATGTCAAATAGTATGATGATCCCTATAATGATTCAACTGATATCAAACCCCTCACATTTGAAATATCCAAGATCCCTTTGGAACTAATCTCCCTGCTAGGAAAAGTATCCTTGGCATTCTTTCCAAATGCACAGCCTTTACACACTCCCTTTTGCTCAATCATGAACTCTGGAAGACCTATAAAAATCCCCCTCAGAATCAGAAAATCCCTATAGTGTAGGTGTCCCAAAATCCCATGCCACAATTCACATAGGCTGTCACTATCGTGTCCCAAGGGTTGAACAAGATTTCCCTGCAACCTGTATAAAGTTCCTTATCTAACCCTAACGACTACTGCACTATCTGGGCTAGATTTCTTCGGACATATGAGTGTTTTCCCTCTTTGAAACGTAACGAAAAAACCCACGCCCTTCATGTCGATATTATGGTAGCTACGTGAGGTATTTACCTCCACGTGTAAACATGACAAGGATAGAATACTTCGAGAAGAAAGAAGAAACCCTAATGAGTTGGCTAACAACCCTAGAAGACTTGTTGGCTCAAGAAGATAATTTATATTAGGTTATTAGCCTCCAAGAGAAGAAGTCGACCAAAAATAATAATATATACTGAACAGATACCCATAATGAGAAGTTGGCCCCGACAGTTAGCCAGAATTAGCATAAATATAGGAGGCCAGTTCTAATTTTGGCAGGTAGTCTCAGAATTGCAGAGAAACACTTGTGCACACTGAAGTTTCCCAATTTCTATGTAGGTTTGGAGGAGAGTTGTCGTTGCAGCTGCTACAGCTAGCAGTTACGCTTGGACTATCTCTTGGCTAGGGTTTAGACTATTTGATCAGCTCTTGTTGGTGCATTATCCTTGGGGAAAGGTGCGCTACCCTTTGTTTGGCTATCTAGGATAGGGTTTGCTTTTGGAGTGATTCTCTGTCAAGGTCAAGGTGCTCGGAGGGTGGCTTCAGCCTATGGTTGGGTGAAAATAGAGATATTGTCAATGGTAAAATGATCACATTCATTATATTCTAACAAGTTATGGGCCCACACCTCCTTCATTTAGTCTAATCGTTGGAAGGAAACATAGCTAGAAGGATATTAAGCTCGTTGAAGAATTGTTGCTAGGGTTTCTAGTAGGAGTAGTCACCAAAGCACTGCCGCTAGGGTTACTAGCAGGTGCAGTTGTAGAAACCCTAATCCTCTTGTCGAGACACCTTAATTCAATATATTGACCTAATCTATGGATAGATCAGTGCGCCCTAGCCTAGCACATCTCCTGGTACTCTCAGCAAGCCAAGACGTCAAGTTTGAGTTTGTGGTCAAATCTAGGGTTTGACCAAGTCAAAGAAGCCATGACTTATTCTATGAAGTCAGAGAACAAGTTAGATGGAGCCTCTAACTTCATAGTGTGTAAGACAAGGATTAAACTCATCCTTTCCAAGAATAAAGTGTTGAATATCGTGAAAGGAAAGATCGTGGAACCAGTGTTTGAAGAGGAAAAGAGAAGGAACCACAAAACGTTGCAGTTATGGAGAAGTTCAAAGACGATGACATCAATGATATGAGTATCATAGTGGAATCTATAAGATACCACTTGATACCCTACATTTCCCATCTTGTCTCATCGAAGAAGATGTACGATTCCCTAACAAATCTCTTCTCGGTTAGAAACATTGGACAAGTTACGAGTCTGAAGAATGAGCTTTGTGACATGAAGATGAATGATGAAGACAAAATAACATCATTTTTTGTGAGAATCTCTCAGTTAAGAGATCAAATACAAGCTATTGAAGAGATCATCTCAGAGAAGGAATTGGTAAACATAGTAATCAATGGTCTTCCCAAGATGTGGGATGCATTTTCTGCAAGCATGAACACAAGAAAGGAGTATCCAACATTTGAAGAAATTTGGACTTGTTGTACTCAAGAAGAATCAAGGATCCGTGAAAAAGAGAAACCTCAAAATAAGTACGATGATCAAGCCTTCACAATAAGATTCAATAACTTCAGGAACAAAAGGAAGTTTCGTTCAAAGAGGAAGAAAAATCAACAGAAAGATATTCCAGAAATACAATGCTTCAACTGTCAAAAGTATGGTCACTAAAAGAATCATTGTCCCGAGCTAAAGAAAAGGAAGGAGAAGCACAGAGCATCAATTTCCGAAGAAAAGGAACCTACAAAGAAGACTAAGCAGGATGAAAGAGACTTCTTCTTCTAAAGGTAACAATACTCTTCTTAATTCTTGTACATATCTTGTTTGCATCGTCTCTGTACATATCTTGTATATCTATCTCCTGGAAGATAATGTATTCCAAGAAGAATTGTACCTATGGAAGGAAAAAAAGATAAGGATTGATATAATTAGATAATACACATGAAAGGATGAAATACGTTGAATCAATCATGAAGAAGCTTAGAAGAAGCAAAGACATAAAGAAGTCAGAGAAAGACTTATAACGTTTTGTAGAAGACAACTAGATGAAAGCGTGGACTCTGATGGACAGAGAGAGCCAATTATATATTGCAGAAGACAATAAGGATGCAGACGGAAGCATGGGTAGAGGGAGATGATTATATGAACTCATACATGAAGCAAGGATTAGGAGGGAGCTAATCCTATGGTCCATTAAAAATGATGAAGTATGGTAGTAGCCATGAAAGATAATATGTTTTTAGTTCAACCGCAAAAGAATACCTCTTCGAAGAAAAGACTTAAAGTATCACAGGTTGTCCATCTAGATTCGTGATCCTACGATAAAAGAAAGAAGTGAAATCTTTAGGGCATGGAATCTATAATAAAATCCATGGACCCAAGAACTAAACGAAAAACATGAGGAAGAACATGAAGATTCCAAGAAACAAGAGAAGCTAGAACAACCAGTCATTATATCACAAGATTACCAGCCTAAAATGAACTCACTAAAAGAAATCAAGCACTGGAACTGAAAATTGTGATGAAGAACAGTGTATGGAAGACTTATGAATGAAAGCATTGCAAGATCCAGAACTATAGGTTCTCCCAGATGGAGGGAGAATACTATGATGATTACTCGTTTCGGTAAACCAAACATATCTTTACATGAGTCAATATCCATGAGTTGCAGTTCTACATCAGATAAATGCAAAGAATTCTCTCTAGAGAAATTGAGCAAAAAGCATATGAAAAGAAATCTCAAGACTTGAGACATACCAGAAAGAGACCCTTGTATGTAGATGAAATAAAATAACTTGGTGGAGAACCTCCAATGCACAACAGAAGCATGGTGAAGATTCTCTATAACAAAGATATTGTATCAAGATGATTACTCAATAGATCAGATCTCACGATGACAAAAGAAGTGCCACATGGATATGTTCCAGTGTTCCAACAATGATATACTTTATTGATCAGAGCTACATGAATTATTTAGAGAAAACTAGTGTTGCAGACCGAAGTACATTTGAAATCAAGCATTACATTATCTGTGATGAAGTCCACAAAGGAGAAAGTGGTTCTCCAATACAAATCTCCACAGATGAGCAGATAAGAAGACATTTTGGTAAATATTATATCCAATATGAAAGAGTTTTCATACTCAAGCTGGAGATCATGGAGATGACTCCCTTATTGGAAAAGGAAGAGATGACTCCTAGGTTGGGAGGGAGCACTAAAAATATTATTGAGGACATTCATTTTCAAGATTGAAAAATAGTCTAGCTTGGGCATATTCTTTCCTTTTCGGAAAGTGGATTGAGATTTATGACAGACAAGGATTTCCCATTGTGGTTAACATGGGAAATGGTCTAGATTGCTGATGTATCATAGACATCAACTTCCCATTGTGGTTAACATGGGGAGTGGTCTAGGGAAGTCTCTCTTCTTGAGGGTTACTCAAGAATACTGGACCGCCTCCCCAGACAATGATTTCTCATTGTGATTAACATGAGGAATGGTCCGTTTTGGAGGTTGGTACAGGACAATATTTTCCTCTTGTGGTTAATAGAGGAAATGCTCCAGACAATCATTCCTTAGGGTTTATACATTCTCTCTAGGGTGCACTTTGATTAGTGTAGGAGGAATGGCCCAAGGTGGGGAATGTTCTAGGATCAACAATCAGGGACAGACATTCCTTAGGGTTTATACATTCTCTCCAAGGTGCACTTTGATTAGTGTAGGAAGAATGGCCTAGGGTGGGGAATAGTCCAGGTTTATAAGACAGGACAATTATTCTTCCTTACTTAAGAAGAATAGTCCAGATATATCATTATTCTAATATGAGGGCATATATTATTTTAGATCTCACAGATGTGAGTGAAAGATTGGCCCAGATGATTCAATTTATATCATAACATTGTCTCTGTGCAGGTTGATATCAAATGATTTTTATGAAGACTGTATGAAAGTAGATGTATACTACTGTGGTGGATGTGTTCCATTGTTCGTGACTATACGTTGTTGATCAAGTACTTGTGTGTTTCTTGGTGTGGTAGTGTACCACTAGATTGTAGTTATGTACTACTATGGATAGACACAATTGTGTTCTATTTTGTTTCGATTGCCTTGAAGACTATAAACAATATTGAAAATGATTATCAGTTAGATGGATAGTCAAAGAACAAATATTTGCCAGATGGAAAATGGTTCAGAGCATTTATTCTTCTAGATTAGAAGAATGACTCTTGTATCACTCTGTGGAGTGAGCATCATGTCTGATTACTCAGATAGAGTATGGTTTCGAGAGATGATGCAACTAATGACGCTGATGATGATGATGGTGCTCATGATCTAGTCATGATCTAGTCTATACAACTATGTTGATGCTACCAGCTGAATGGTATGTTTTTGTGCTCAAGAACATTACCTATAATACCTCCCTAGCTAGGAGGGAGTGTTGATATTATACCAGCTGAATGGTATGTTTTTGTGCTCAAGAACATTACCTATAATACCTCCCTAGCTGCGGGAGGTATTTACCTCCACGTGTAAACCTGACAAGGATACAATACTCTAGGAAGAAAGAAGAAGCCCTAATGAGTTGGCTAATAACCCCAGAATACGTGTCAGCTCTAGAAGATAATTTATATTAGGTTATTAGACTCCAAGAGAAGAAGTCGACCAAAAATAATAATATATACTAAACATACAGATACCCAAAATGAGAAGTTGGCCCAGGAAGTTAGCCAGAATTAGTATAAATACATGAGGCTAGTTCTCATTCTGGCAGGTAGTCTCAGAGTTGCAGAGCAGCACTTGTGCGCACTGCAGTTGCCCAGTTTCTGCACAGGATTGGAGAAGAGTTGTCGTTGCAGCTGTTGTAGCTAGTAGTTACACTTGGACTATCTCTTGGCTAGGGTTTGGACTATCTGATCAACTCTTGTTGGTGTGCTATCCTTGGGGAAAGGTGTGCTACCCTTTGTTTGGCTACCTAGCCTAGGGTTTGCTTCCAAAGTTATTCTCTATCAAGGTTAAGGTGCTCGTAGGGTGGCTTCAGCCTATGGTTGGGTGACAATGGAGATATTGTCAATGGTAAGACGATCACATCCATTATATTCTAACACTTCATACCTGAGACTAAACGAAAATTATTCTTCAAACCTGGTACGTAAAGAAAATCATGGGCATCCAAGGAACCCCCTGACTCGATATGGAGCATAGTTATTTCCTCCCCCTACACTGCATACTTGGAATCATCACCAAGTTTCACATGAAGATTTGAATCACTCTTCATCAGACTACTAAATAACTCACGTGATTCTATCATATGATGATATGCACCACTTTCCGAGAACCAAGAACTCCTCATTGTTGTGCTCTTAGACTCCTATCGAGTCTCTTCTTGGATACAATCATCCCAAAGTCTCTACCAATCTGGGAGATTATCCCAAGCACAAAATGCTTTGATGAATGGTTCCCATGAATTGGGAAGACCATTCAATGCCACATTCATGAGTCTCGTGTTCTATGTTTCGTCCCTTATGGATGCAAGCTGATCACACACCTGTGTGATCCTCATTAGATAGCTAGTAACATTATCAAATCTAGACATCTGCACCGATCTAATTTTATTCCTTAAGACCATATTCTTATTCATGTTCTTTCTCTAAGATAAACTTACCAAGGCATCAAACATCTCTTTCACCATCTTATTTTCCATTATGTGATGGATTAGATGATCCTTCATAGAATCCAGGAGGACCCTCTCTTCTTTGATCTCCTTCTTCTTTTGGGCTTCCAAATCTATCATATCTATCAATGGAGTAACTACCTTATCCAATACCTCCCAAAGATCATACTCCTTCAATACCAAAGTTACTCTCACTTTCCAAGATAGGAAGTTGGATGCTCCATCTAATGTGTCATCAACTTTCAACATTTTTGTTTTCATACCTAAGACATGATAAACTACCTTGGAAATAACATGCTGTTGAAAATTGCCCCTGTACTGACCTGTACAGATTTGTAAGTGACTGTCACCACTACAACCTGTGTATGTACATGACTCTCACCACTGCAACCTGCGTATGTACGCAATTGGTACTATTTCAACTCACATATACACGACCATGCTAAAATAAATCAATGTATGTATGTGACTATATTGTTTGTGACCCACATACACCTCAGTAAACCTGCAAACACTTAGTTTTTCCTTAGTATGACTATTTCCTTGAAATTAGTCCTTCGATTTCCACCTATTGGTGATGTATATTCTATGGATCTGAGATCTGGCTTCCCTTCAGAGAGACTTCTTTGATACCATGTTGATTTTTATCATTTCAACCCAACAACTGACAATTACCTCAAAATAAAATCTCTTTATCTACTAAAATCAAAACTAATTAATCAACGAAATATCCAACGAAAGCATAAACAAGGAAACCAAAATCATGCACATATAAACACCAATATTTTTGGGTAGATACCCTTGGAAAAGCCTCGGAGGGGAAACCAATGATCAAAATGATTTTATTATGCTAAAATCAGGGCTCCCGTAATAAGGACAATGGCCCACTAAGATAAATACAAATGCAGACAAAACTGGCAAAGTCTGACTTGTTGTACGAACCAGAACTGCATGATTTTCAAGGTGTATGCAATTCGTCATCTCGTGACTTTCGTATGTACGCAATTGTCTCCACTGTGACCCACATACATGTACAAAAAACTTGTACACAAATCTCCTTGTGGCTTCCTCTGACTAAAAACCACCCACGCTAGCTTTGTTCTCTCTTCTCCTTGACCTGATCTCTAGATGGAAGTCCTTCTCCATCTATCCAAGATCTTGAATCACAATCCTTCATGATTCAATTCTCTTGAAAGTAATCCTCTACTCTCAAGTATCAAGTGTTTCAAGTGTCTTATCCTTCACCTTAGCCTTGCTTTTATAATTGTGATTTATAATCTATTTCTAATCTCACTTGAGATTTAGATTGCATGCAAATATTTCTAATCTAAGTACTTTTATCACTTTCCTCAAATAACTCAATTAACTAATTGCATAATCAATTTATTAATGCAAGCACTTTACTTTAATAATTCCTTTAATTCAAGTAAAGTTACCAAGGTAGAAGGCTTTGGATGATTTCCACATGTCTAGACACATAGACCTGTGCATAAATACCTATCTGATGCTACCACAAACATCAAAATTACCTGCATCCATGAGAATTCATAATGTGTTCCATGTGTCTTTATTAAAAAAATAAGTACCTTATTCTAATCATGTGATTGATTGAAATGTGATCCAGGTGGAACACAAAGGGAATTTCAGGGTGGAATAAGTGTGCATTATGGTTTGGAAAGTCAAAGTTGTTAGGAACAAATCCATCTTGTTGGTAAAGGTTCAATGGACCTGCTACGGTCCTAAAAACACCACGTGGGAGTACGAGGAAGCCATGCGAGAAGCATACCTGTAATTTTTTTCCAATTTTGAAGAAAAATGAATGTATAATTGTACATAAGTGAATGAAGACTTCATTTTGGCGGCTAGAGTTTCTGGAGCCATAAATATGAGATTTTTTGTCCAACCAATGTGTGGGCTGAGGGGAAAAAAGAGTTGTTGGTTGGAATTGCAGTGTGAGCCTTTAAATTGTGGAGTTATCAAGTATTTTGATGTAATATTTTTATATATGTCTATGTGTAAGTTTTATGGTTATGTGCACTAAGGAAAGTGTAGTTTGTAGGGGGGGGGGAATGTAACATCCCTGTTTTCAAACCCCAAACTAGATATATATATCGTAAATGTAATATATGGACGAGGGCCAAGCAATGTAATATGAAAATGATGTAAATTGAATATAATGAAAAAAATGTATCACCAACTGCAGATGGACACAAATGAAGACTTGGGGGATTAATTTCCACAAGAGAGGGAATGGGTCCAAGGGGGGGGAGATTTTACCCATATTTATTAAACCCAACCCATTTCTTTCTGAATTATCCTTACTATGAACCTTCCATTATTTGTTTAGTTTTCTAGAGTCCAGTTGTTGAACTCATGTAAGAGGGTGGGTGTGAGAAATCACATCCCATAGTTATTGAGAGCATTGGGGTTGAGTACAATCAACCCGGGGAAGAGTGTAAGTGAAAAAAGTAAGAGAAAGAGGGGAAATTTGTACGAGTGGAAGACCAGAATGATTCATTCATGTTTTTGCATGGAGATCTATTTTTACATGGAGTTTTTTGGACAACAATGTTGAAGCTTGAAGGCATCTATTTTGGGCACAATTGGCAGTTGTTTGGAGTCATAATTTCACAGAGAAAGAGGCTGAGGGCCTATGAGTAATGTTTTGTTTGAAATTCTTCAAGGGAAGCACACATTTTGTTGCTCGACGAATTTGTGTTGCAGTTGCAGAATTCCTGAGTTACCAACATAGATAATTCCTGTCCAACCCATGCTTGAATCCCTAGAGGAGAGTGGAAAGGCCTAAGGAAATGTGAGTAGTGAAGGGGGATTCCATTCCTTTGGTTGTGTAGGTTGTGGGGAAGAGACTAGTGTATTGGAATTAGCTATGGGAATAGATTGTTGAGAGGGGGGCAGTAGCCAACCTTAGGGACCACCATCTCATGTGGATTCATAGCCCTATCTTGGGGGTGACTTGCTATTGAGAAATGGAACAATAAGTCTATGGTTGGGAGGAACATTCTTCACCTGTAACGGGTTGCATATTTCTTAAGATAAATGTTCTTATTTGTTATGTTTATTCATGTTAAATGTTGATATAGTTGTTTTTCTTTTTACTTTGAGTATCTTGGTTATTGTTGTTTGCTATGAGCAAAAATATGCATTCAAATCTCTATTTTATGGTTGAATGATGTTGTATGTATTTAGTTGTTTCTGTGTATAGTAATATTTTTTGCATAGCGAATGGGAAACCCTAGCCGCACGCACAGGCATCCTCGGCCCTCTCGGCGACCAGGCTTAGCTTGAACGATACCTCGCTCCATTTCCTGATCCGTCGATGTTTTTTGGATGCTCTCGCTGCCAGCAGTTCTTCTCTCATTGGTTTTGGATCAATGGCGGTGTCTCCCACTTTGAAGGTCTGAAGGTCGCGATTCTTTGGCAGCCCTGAGTGTTCCTGCATGGCATGAGTTCACCTTTGTTTTTCATGCGTGTTGGTGCAGTGGTCTTGGCTTGCTGCCGCTACTTGTCTTCTTGTTGCTGGAGGTCGGCTACGATGGCCCCAGATCCGATTGTCGAGAAGGGAAAAGACCCTTTGGAAGCATTCAAAGCATTAGTCTGCTCGGCAGGACCCAAATCCAAGCCTTCTCTCTCATCTAAGTTTGTTAAGAAGATGGAGGAGATCCCTTCTCTAGAGCTATCTCCAGAGAAACCTTGCACTCTTGCCCTCCTTCTAGCAGAAAAGGACCTCATCGAAAAGTTTACGGGGTTATGGCCTAGCCCCAAAATGGTGGAGGCATGGATGGATGATCGTTGGAAACCGCTGATAAAAGGAAAAGCTTCTCTGTTCGCAGTAGGCAGGGGTTTTTTTGTCTTCAGTTTCTTGAGCAAAGAGGACTGTGATCTAGTTTTCAGATCTGGACCTTATTTCATGGGGTCGAGAGGACTGTTCTTAGCCCCCTGGACTCTTGACTTCAATCCCAAAGCCGAGATCACCGCAACCCCTGTTTGGGTTAGGATGCCTCACCTTCCCTTGCATCTCGGGGGGACAAGCTCTCTGGAGGACATTGGAAATATGCTTGGGCGTTTCCTGGACAACTGGGAGTCAAAAGGGGACTAGTATACCCGTGCGTGCATTTGTTTTGAGGTTAACCTCGAGAAAGGTCTTCTAGAAGCCATTAAGCTCTCCCTGGGGGAATGGTGCCATATCCAAGAGCTGGACTACGAGAAGATTCCTTTTAAGTACCTCTGGTGCCATGCTTACGGTCACTTCGCAAGAAACTGCACCAAAGCCTCTGAGGAACTGGGGCTTGGCAAAGCAGATGATTTTCAGCCCATATATAACCGACGAAGGTAGTAAAGGCGAAAGGACCCACCAGCCCAGGCCCCGAAGGCCACTTATTCAGTAGAGGCAACTCTAGAAAATAAAAACAGTTTTGATGTGCTAAAGGAAGATGAAGCCCTAGAACTAGAAGCAACCGCAGTCAAGGAAGATCCTCTAGCAGATGAAATCCTTCCAGAACCCACCCCCCCAGATTCAGTAGTAGCGAGAGAAATTCGGGCTTCAGATCCGGAACCCTCTGCCCATGCAGGTATGGTTGTTATAGTCCCCTTTAGAGGCTCTGGGGGAACTTCTAAACCTGAAGACAATTTAGACTCGTCTCCACCCCTTACCCGCGGGCGAAGGACCAACAAAGTGCGCAGAGAAAAGGAGGCATCCTCCAACATTTCTTTAGGTTCTCGGAAAAAGATGGACCCCTACATTAAGGGGAAAATTTCAGCCCTCTCGGTATAATGCTCTGCTTCTGTCTTTTGCTATGCTCATAGTTTGTGAGAATTTACTCATGTACGCATTCTTTGTCATATTATCGAATTATCTCAAGGAGCAGAGGGGATTGGTCTCCCAAGACATTCACAAGAAGGTTGGAAGCACTGTTAGAGGTCACCAACCTTCTTCAGATTTGTAACTTTCTAATTCTGGCTGGCCAGAATGTCGATTAATGCAACATAACTGTTTTTGTCAAAAAAAAAAAAGAGTAGTTGCATTTACGTTTTTATTTAGTATGGACTGTTGCATGATCTTTAATTTCATTCTATGTATTATCTCCGCATTTAGAATTGGTAGTAGAAAATTTTATTGGGTTGTTTTAGCAGTAATGTGATCCAGCTTAGGGTTGGGTGCGTTACATGTTCATAATCCACTGGCTGAACATATGTCCAGTTATCCAAAGTGAGATAGATTGTCTTAGGAAGACCCTTCTCAAGATCCACTTCGAAACAGATACATGCACAAGCCTGCATGTTGTCCCTAGGCTCTGTTCAGTTTATCTACTTTCCCAAGGTGTTGCTAATGGTTTCATTATTCCAACAATGTAGAGGAAAATATGGCAGTCGCACCCAAACTGGGAAGACTGAAGGGATTTTGTTTTCCTTGTTGAAATCAAGAGTCCAATTATTGAGATACATACCTTTGGTGCCCATGATGTATAGGTTGTTGTGAAATATTAGATCGCAATCCACGCTCTCTTCGAACAAGAAAACAAAGAAGCCTCTACCACAAAACGCATGGAATATTTTTACTTTGATCAAAGGTTTCCAACTTTTGTCAACCCACAGATCCATGGCCCTCGAGGACGATTAGATTCATGTGAACTAGCCAATCAACCCATTTTCTGTGAGGTGTAGTGAGAAATTCCTAGAGTGGACGAGGACTTTAGGAATTTCATCCAACTTTTTGACAAACCTTCAGGGTTGTGGTTTTGGTGTTTTACTGCTTGAAGCGACCAACAAACATAAAGCCGAGACATCAGGGGGGGAGGTGCACCCCCTCTAGAGGTTGAAGCCATGAACAATTAGTAGGAGGGTTAGGGCTTACAACAACGAGCATGTACGAGCCTATCTTCAAACATAACTATCCTTTCAAAATATCTTTAAAAGTTTTACTCATAATTTAATATCAATATATTTAATGGTCATTCATTTATATGGATTAATAAAAATGAATTTTTATTTTGATAAGATATTGACGCTGCTTTTTTATGGAATACTTCCCCTCATTTCGAGGATGATACCGAAGGAACATATACTCATTAACAAATCAACATGTCACTTGTAGGAATTAAACCTAGGCGAGGAAGATAACAATCATTCCTCCCAACCACCCTAACTAAACCCAATTGATAATTATGACAAACTATACGAAAGAATGATGGAGATATTTTGAAAATCAACCATCTTCCTCTTCCTGTATATTCCAAAGACCATGTGCCGACTATATAGCAACCTTTGATAATCCATCAACAACCTCATTCCTTTCCCTGCATACATGATGAAGGATATGGTGTTAAAAACATGAATTATACCTATAATCTCATTGAATAAAGGCTATAACAAGTAGTTCACCAAAGTACACTCCCCCTTCATCCATTTTATCATAATAAACAATTCCAAAATATTTAGAGTTTCAAATGAGAACTCTTTAAGAAGATAATTCCTCCAAACTCCATAAATCCATGGATCTCCTTAAAAAACACTATCAAAATAAACATAATCACCAAAGTTATTAGTAATATCCATAATAATGTATCTAGCAAGCTTATCCTTCTTCCATTATTTGAAAACACTATCAAAATAAACCCAAGCACCAAAGTTATCAATAGTCTCCACAATAATGTATCTACCAAACTTATCCTTCTTCCATTGATTATTAAAAGTACTAATGATACTAAAACCTTCAAAGATACACTGAATCACAAATACAACTTTCTCATCAAATAAATTTTTAACTTATTTATATGCAAACTTCATATTCTAATTTAAATATCCATAAAATGTGAGGTTTTAAAGAAAAAGTAAATAAGTAATAACTTTAGTATTTTAATTTTTTCCTCATCAAATGGATTAGAGTATACACATACATGTAACTTAAGTAGTTAGAAAATAGTATAATTTTTATGAATTGAAGTATACATATACATGTAACATGAAGTCATTAGAAAATACAATAATTTAAAAGATTATAATTTTATCATTAAAAGTATTTTATTGTATTTGTATTAAATGAAGGGAAGTGTACTTTTCATTTATTTATATAAAATTAATAAATAAAATATATTTTTTTATTAATAATTTAAAATAAAAAATATTAATTTAATATATTATCATATAAATTTATGGTATTATACAATTTTAGTGGGTTTAATGGTTAAGAATATGTGTTTCCTCTTAAGAAGTTTGCATGTAGACTACTCATTTTTATTATGATATTTTTATTAAGCTCTGTATTCACAGATTACACGATAAATCTGTATGGTAAGAATTCATGGCAAAATGATATTTTGGTTATGCTTTTGGAAGATAAATCTGTAAGATATTACATCATAATATTATTTTTAAATCTGTAAGATATTACATTATAATAATATTTTTTAACTTTAATTTATGGTGAAAATAATTTTATGTTTTTTCAATTTTTATATAATATTCAAGACTTAAATAATAAATTTACAGATATTCTAAATCTTTTAATTTTTTACTTTTTTAGGGCATATTTTAGGATCAATTTTGTTCCAAATTGATGAGAAGTTGTTGGAAGTGTAGATTTGAGTAGTTGAGTTTGGAGTGCCTCAAGGGTTTTTGATGCCCAATCCATTATGCATTAAAAAATACACTTTAAACAACCCAAATTTATATCATTGGATTCTCTAAAAATGCCAAAACTTAAAACGTTTAGAGAATGGCAAAAAATGTAGTATAATTTAAATATGTTAAGATTTTTTATTTTTATTTTTATTTTTAATTATTTTTACCAAAATTTAGATATAGTAAGAGTTTTTGAGAGTGAGCTTTTTAAGACTAGATATGAATTTTTATAATAAAAATTACAAATCTCGTAACAAAAAAATTACAATTCTAACATATTTCTATACCCAAATTATGGTGTCTAGGAAGAAGCCTGTCGAGGATCTATGCAACCTTGGAAAATAAATGAGTAGACTATCAATCCCACATGATTGAAGTTGAAGGTAAGATTGTTAATCAACCCATAGCTATTTTGATTGATTATGGAGCTAGTCATAACTATATAGATCCAGATCTAGTTGAAATATTTAAATTGAAGAAATGTAAGCATGAAAAGTATTGGTTAGTTAAGCTAGCTACTGGAACCAATAGAAGAATTAATGAGCTTGTTAATGATTTCCCAATAAACATGAATGGAATCAACACTAAGGAAGATTTGAACATCATACTGCTTGGGTATTATGACTACTTGATTGGTATGGATTGGCTAGAAAAATCATTGTGTTGTCTTAGATTGTTATAACAAGGATTTCACATGGTTTGTTGAGGAAGGGAATTCAAGGACAATGCAAGGTATTCCAAGGTGTATATTTGTTCAAGATATTCAGCATTGTAGCTAAAAAGAAGTTTTAGAAAAGGCTGCCAGATATATGCAACCCGTATGGAAGATCCAATGAAGGACAAGGAGCCAAGATTTGAAGATTATCTAGTCTTGAAAGAATATGAAGATGTGTTTGGGGATTTTCCAGGATTTCCACAAAGAGGGATATATATTTCTCTATTGACTTAATTCTTGGATCTTTCCTAGTGCCCAAAACTACCTACAGAATGAGCATGCAAGAGCTAAAAGAGTTGAAAATGCAACTAGAAGATTTGTTGAAAAAGGGGTACACACCCCCAAGTGTTTCTCCTTGGGGTGCCCTAGTTCTTTTTGTCAAGAAAAAAAAAATGGAACACTGAGGTTGTGTATCGACTTTATACAAATGAACAAGGTTGCAGTCAAGAAAAAATATCCTTTGCCAAGAATTGATGATCTTTTTTATCAGCTGAAAGGAGAAAAGACATTTTCCAAGATCGACTTGAGGCCACGGTATCATCAAGGGATAATCAAAGAAGAAAATACTATAAAAAAAACAATTAGGACAAGCTATGGACACTATGAATTTGTAGTGGTTCCTTTTGGGTTGACAAATTCACTTGATATATTTATGTGTATGATGAATGGGGTGTTCAAAGATACTAGTGAAAATTCTGCATCTTCTCCTTTCTTTCTCTTTCAATAAAATGATGGAATCCTTACAGGATGGAAGAGGATGGAATCCTCTTATTCCAAAAAAGAGTTTATGTTCCCAATTCTCGGGAATTGAGAAATTCAATTTTAAAGGAGATGCACCATGTGCCATACACTTGACATCCAAGATACCAGAAAATTGTTACAGGTGTAAGAGGCCAATATTTTTGGCCTGGTATGAAGAGAGATGTCATTGATTATTTGTCTAGATGCATGGAATGTCAGAAGGTAAATTTCAATAATAGACATCCCGCGGGATTGTTGCAACCATTTCCAATTCTTGAATGGAAATGGGAATTTGTTACTATCGATTTCATTACCAAATTTCCTAGGAAAACAAGGCAACATGATTCCATCATGGTAGTGGTAGAAAAGCTTATAGACACTGCACATTTCATTCCTGCAAAAATAACTCATAAGAAAACCAATATTACAAAAAATTATATGAGAGAAATTTCTAGGCTACATGGTGTGCCTAAGATAATAGTTTCGGACCGAGATCCCAAGTTCACTTCCAATTTTTGGAAGGGGTTGCTTAAAGGATTTTGGACCAATTTGAATTTTGGTACAACATATCGCCCAGATTCATATGGAATGCATACATTATTAATCAAATAATTGAAGATATGTTGAGAATGTATATAATGGACAAGCCTTCTAGGTGGGACAACTATATCCATTTAGTTCAGTTTTCTTACAATAATGGGTATCGAGAATCATTGAAGATGAGCCTGTTTGAAGAATTGCATGGTAGAAAATGCAGCACACTAGTAAGTTGGGATAATCGAGTAGACATAGACATAATGGGGCCATAATTGTTAATGGAAATGGAAGAAAAAATGGTAAAGATCAAGCATAATTTGAATGTTGCACAAGGTTGGAAAAATATCTATGTTGATAAAAGAAGAACACATAGAAAATTCAAAGTGGGAGAGCATGTGTTTTTAAAAGTTAAATCCAAGAGAAGCTTGCTAAAATTCGGAAGTTTCCCAAAGTTGGCAACGCGATATTTTGGTCCTTTCATATATTATAAAATATAGGGCCAATTGAATACATGCTAGTATTACTTGTTGATTTTTACCACTTCAACCCAACACCCAAAAATTATCTCAAAATAAATCTCTTTATCTACTAAAAGCATAACCGAGTAATCAACGAAATATGCAATGGAAGCATAAACAAGGAAACCAAAATCATGCACATAAAAACACCAATATTTTTGGGTAGATTCCATTGGAAAAAACCTGTAGGGAAAACCGATGCTGAGAATGATTTTATTATGATAAAATTAGGGGTCTTGTAACATGGATAATCACCCACTGAGAGAAATACAACTACAGACAAACCTATCAAATTCTGACCTGTTGTACAAACTAGAACTGCATGCGTGTCGAGGTGTATGCAATTCGTCTTCTTGTGACTTGCATATGTACACGAATGCCTCCACTATGACCCACGTAAATGTATGGAAAAGTTGTACGATAAGCTCCCTATGGCTTCCTCTAACTGAAAACCACTCGTATTTCCTCTGTTCTCTCTTCTCCTTGACCTGACCTCTAGATGGAACTCTTTCTCCACCTATCCAAGATATTGAATCATAGTCCTTCGTGATTCAATCCTCTTGAAAGTAATCCTCTACTCTCAAGTATCAAATGTGTCAAGTGTCTTGTCCTTCACCCTAGACTTGTTTTTATAATTGTGAGTTATAATATATTTCTAATATCAGTTGAGATTTAGATTGCTTGTGAATATTTCATGCTAAGTAATTTTAACACTTTCCTCAAATAACCTAATTAACTAATTACATAATTAATTGATTAATAAAATAACTTTACTTTAATAATTACTTTAATTAAAGTAAATTTACCAAGGTAGAAGGCTTTGGACGATCTCCACACATATAGACACATAGACCTATGCGGAAATACCTGTCCAATGCTACCACAAGCATCAACACTCCCTCTTACCAAGGAAGGTATTCTGCACCACTCCAAATCTGTGTTTGAAGAACACAAACTTCCCTTTCTCCAAGGGATTGGTCAGAATATATGAAACTTTCTCATATGTGGAAATATAATGAAGCTTCATTGCTCCCTTCTAAATCTTATCCTGAATGAAGTGATATATGATTTCAATATGCTTGGACCTGTCATGGAATACGTGATTCTCTGAGAGTTTGATACAATTCTAATTATTGCAGTATATCATCGAAGGCTCCAACTCCTGATCAAATAAACCTGTAAAACATTTGTGAAGCCAAATGGTTCACAAATATCCATACTTACTATCATATACTCTTACTCTACTGAATTGAGTGCTACATAAGTATGATTCTTGTTGAATCAAGTAATCATCGATGATCCCAAGATGAAGTAGCACTCATAGGTGCTCTTTTTGTCGACTCCATTGCCTGTCCAATATGAGTTTGTATATCTCTACAACTCCACTCCATTTCCTCCAAGATATATCAATCCATACTCCACTGTACCTCTCAAGTACCTGAGCACATGTTTCATTGCGATCCAATGCACCTGCCTCTACTTCACCATGAACTGATTCAAGGTGTTCATAAAAAAACAAATATTTGTCCCGGTGTTGAATAAATACATAAAGGACCCTATCAACTATCTATATATCATGGGATCCACCAACTCTGAATCTGAAGTGTCAATCTTCTTCAGATTGGTAACCATAGGCATAGCCATTGGTTTACAGTCCTCCATCCCGAATCTATTCAATATTTTTACTGCATACGTACCTTGTCAAAGGAAGATCTCTCCCGATACCTACCATACCTCTAACCCAAATAAATAATGCATCAAGCCAATGTCCTTCATCTCGAACTCACTAGTTAAATATTATGTTCACCCTACAATAAGCTCCTCTACACTCACGATAAATAAATCATCAACGTGCATAACCAAGATGAGGGGATTCTCTCCAAAAAGCATGAAGTGCAATTTAGGATCCACCTCACTCTTGGTAAAGCCCATACTCTGCAAGTATCTGTCAATACTCGAATACCACACCTTGGGTGCCTATTTGAGTCCACACAAGGATTTTTTAATCCTACACACATGAGATTCCCTCCCATATACCTCAAAGCCCTGAGGTTTCTCTATGTATACTTCCTCCTCAATGATACCATTGAGGAAAGTTGTTTTCAAATCGATCTGATGTATCCTCCACCTCATAATTGAAGCAATAGAAATAATAGCTTGAATATAAGCATACCTGGAAATTGGAGAAAACGTCTCCTTGTAGTCCACTCCCTCTTTTTGGGAGAACCCTCTTGCCACAAACATTGGCTTGAAATTATCTATGCTACCATATGCAACATACTTAATCTTGTAGATCCACCTAGAACTCACAACTAACTTCCCCTCCAGTCTCAGAACTATCTCCCAAACATCATTCCTCATAATATAGGTGTACTCATCTACCATGTAATCCCACCATACCTACTAATCCATTGCTTCCTCAAAACTATAATGCTCAACATCAATGATGCTACTCATAAGAACCATATAGTTCAGAAACTTCTTCGAAGGCATGCACTCTTTGACTAGACTCCTTGGAGCCTCAACAACATCCCTCAATGTTTGCAATAGCCAATTGGGTCTCCTTACAAGACTGGAAGGGGATAAATCCTCCTCCCCACTTGAAGTCTGAACTGATGATTGTTTCTCATCCTTCAGAGCCTGCTCCTCCTCCTCCTCCTTTGTCACTACTGATGAATCCTAGATTCCAAGTTCTCCTCAAACTTAACATCTCTACTCACAATTGTCTTCCATTGTGATGGAATGAAGATCTTGTAAAACTTTGAGGTGTCACTGTACCCAAAAAATATACCCTTATGTCCTGAAGGCTCAATGTTTATCCTCTTCTCCATAGGCACATGGATGTAAATTAGACAACCAAATATCCTCAAATGACCAATCTATAGCTTCACTCTTGACAATGCCTCCTCTAGAGTCTTTTCCCCCAATATCCTGTGAGGAATCAGGTTCTACACATACACCACTGTGTTACATGCCTCTGCCCACATGAACATAGGCAATTCCTGGTCATGTATCATAGCCCTAGAAGAATTGATGATGGACCGATTACTTGTCTCCACAACCCCATTCTACTGAGGATTGTATGAGATTGTCATCCCCCTCTTGATCCCTGCCTCCTTGCAGAAATCCTTGAAGTCATTGGAGGTGTAATCTCCCCATTATCGAACCTCAAGACCTTGATCTTATTTCATGTACGGTTCTCTACCGGAGCCCTGAACTCTCTAAACCAACTGAAGACCTGATCCTTGGCCTTCATAAAGAATATATATCTTTTCCTGGAAAAGTAATCAATAAATTTCAAATAGTATCACGATCCCTGTAATGATGCTAATAACATCAACCCACTCACATCTAAAACATATAATATCTTTTTGGACCTACTCTCATTTCTAGGAAAAATATCCTTGGCATTCTTTCCAAGTGCACACCCTCTGCACACTCCTTGCTGCTCAATCCTAAAATCTGGAAGACCTGTAACAATCCCCCTCAGAATTGGAAAATCCATGTAGTTTAGGCGTACCAACCTCCTATGAGACAACTCAAATAAGATGTCTCTATCATATACCAAGGTCTGAACATGCTTTCCCTGCAACCTATATAAAGTGCCTTCTCTAACCCCAACGACTACTGCATTATTTGGGATAGCTTTCTTTGGATGTATGAGTAGTTTCCCTCTCTGAAAAGTAACAGAAAAACTCCTGTCCACCATAGCTGAGATTGAAAGAAAATTATTCTTCAAACATGGTATGTAAAGCAAATCATGGGAATCCAACAAACCCCCTGACTCGATATGGAACACAACTATTCCCTCTCCCTACACTACATACTTGGCATCATCACCAAGTTTCACATGAATATTTGCATCACTCTTTGTCAGATTACTAAATATCTCCCATGCTTCTATCATATGATGAGATGCACCACTGTCCAAGAACCAAGAACTCCTCGCTATTGTGCTGGTGGAAAGGAAAGAAACCAATGAGAAATCTTTCTCAAAATTCATTGCAAACTCATCAAGCTATGTCTCTGCTGATGTTGTTGCCCATGTCTTTCCATTACCCTTCTTCTTCTTCTCTGGACATTGAGATGCATAATGTCCATTATTATGACACGAGAAACACTTGATTTTAGTCAAGTCCTTATTCTTTCATGGTTGTGATGATCCTCCATCGCTGTTACTCTTCTTGGTAGTAATATTTCCTTTTCCCTTCCTTATCTTACCGACAAGAGCCAAGTTCTCTTCACTACTTCATGACTTGTTGCTCTTAGACTCTTACTGAGTCTCTTCTTGGATGTAATCATCCTAAAGTATTTTCCAATCTGGGAGATTTTCCCGAGCACAAAATCCTTTAACGAATGGTTCCCATGACTTGGGAAGACCATTCAATGCCACATTCACGAGATCTATGTCCTTCCTTTTCTCCCCTATAGCTGCAAGCTAATCACACAACTGTGTGATCCTCATGAGATAGCTAGTAACATTATCAGATCTAGACATCTACAATGATATGATTTTATTCCTTAAGACCATCTTCTTATTCATGTTCTTTCTCTGGAATAAACTTACCAAGGCATCAAACATCTATTTGGCCATATTATTCTCGGTTAGGTGAGGGATTAGATGATCCTTCATGGAATCTAGGAGGACCCTCTCTGCTTTGACCTCCTTCTTGTTCTAGGCTTCCAAAGCTGTTGGGTTTGTTGGTGGAGCAACTACCTTATCCACTAACTCCCAAATATCACACTCTTTCAATACCAAAGTTACTCTTGCTTTCCAAGATAGGAAGTTGGATGCTCCATCCAATTTGTCTTCAAATATCAACGATGTTGTTTCCATCCCTAAGACCTGATAAATTTCCCTAGAAATAACCTGCTGCTAAAACTTTCCTCTGTACGGACTTGTACGTGATTGTCATCACTGCAACCCATGTATGTACATGACTGTCACCACTACAAACCGCATATGTACACGATTGGTACTATTGCAACCTATGTATATACGACTGTGCTCAAAGAAATCAGTGTATGTACATGACTTTGCTATATGTGACCCACATAAACCTCAGTAAACCTACAAACACTTATTTTTTCTTCAGTACGATTGTTTCCCTGAAATCAATCTTTTGATTTCCACATGTTGGTTATGTATCTGCTATGGTTTTGAGATCCATATTCCCTTCAAAGAACCTACTCTGATACCATGTTTATTTTTACCACTTCAACCCAACACCTGACAATTAGCTCAAAATGAAATCTCTTTATCTACTAAAAGCACAACTGAGTAATCAACAAAATATGCAGTGGAAGAATAAATGAGGAAACCAAAATCATGCACATATAAACACCAATATTTTCGGGTAGATACCCATGGAAAAAACCTGGATGGAAAACTAGTGATAAGAATGATTTTATTATGCTAAAATCAGGGCTCCCATAACATGGATAATGGCCCACTGAGAGAAATACAACTGTAGACAAACTTGGCAAAGTCTGACTTGTTGTATAAACCAGAACTGTATGTTTTTTGAGGTGTACACAATTAACCTTCTTGTGAATTGTGTATGTATGCGATTGTCTCCACTGTGACCCGCATACATGTATGTAAAACTTGTACGACAAGCTCCCTATGGCTTCCCTATGTCTTCCTTTGACTGAAAACCACCCGTGTTGTCTCTGTTCTCTCTTCTCCTTGATCTGATCTCTAGATAGAATTCCTTATCCACCTATCCAAGATCTTGAATCACAGTCCTTCGTGATTCAATCCTCTCGAAATTAATCCTCTACTCTCAAGTATCAAGTGTGTCAAGTGTCTTCTCCTTCACCCTAGCCTTGATTTTATAATTATGAGTTATAATCTATTTCTAATCTCACTTGAGATTTAGGTTGCATGCGAAGATTTCATGATAAGTAATTTTAGCACTTTCCTCAAATAACTCAATTAACTAATTACATAATTAATTAATTAATAAAAACACTTTACTTTAATAATTCCTTTAATTAAAGTAAAGTTACAAAGGTAGAAGGCTTTGGACAATTTCCACACGTCTAGACACATAGACCTATGTGGAAATACCTATCCAATGCTACCACAAGCATCAACATTACCTGCATCCATGACAATTCATAACGTGTTACATGTGTCTTTATTAAAACAATATGTACCTTATTCTAATCATGTGATTGATTGGAATGTGATCTAGGTGGAACATGAAGAGGATTTCTGGGAGGAACTAGTGTGCATTATGGACCGAAAAGTCAAAGATCTTAGGAACAAAACCATCTTCTTGGTAAAGGTTCAATGGACCTGCTACGGTCCTGAAAGCGCTACGTGGGAGCACGAGGAAGCCATGTGGGAAGCTTACCCACAATTTGTTTCAAATTTTGAAGAAAACTGAATGTACAGTTGTACATAAGAGAATGAAGACTCCATTTTGGCAGCTAGAGTTCTTGGAGCCATAACTCTGACATTTCCTGTCCAACCAATGTGTGGGTTGAGGGGAAAAGAGAGTTGTTGGTTGGAACTGCTGTGTGAGTCATTAAGTTGTGGAATTATCAAGTATTCTGATGTAATATTTTTATATATGTCAATGTGTAGGTTGTATGGTTACATGCACTAAGAACAATGAAGTTTGTAGGGGGAGGGGAATGTAACATCCCCGTTTTCAAACCCCAAACCAATGATGTATATCGTAAATGTAATATATGGCCAAGGGCCAAGCAATGTAATATGTAAATGATGTGAATTGAATATAATGAAAAAATGTATCACCAACTGTAGATGGACACATAAGAAGATTTGGGGGCTTAGTTTCCACAAGAGAGGGAAGGGGTCCAAGGGGGGGAGATTTTACCCATGTTTATTAAACCCAACCCATTTCGTTCTAAATTATCCTCACTATGAACCTTCCATTATTTGTTGAGTGTTCTAGAGAACAATCACTAAACTCATGTAAGAGAGTGGGCGTGAGAAGTCACACCCCATAGTTATTGAGAGCATGGGGGTTGAGTACAATCGTCTTGGGGAAGAGTGCAAGTTAAGAAAGCAAGAGAAAGAGACGAAATTTGTATGGGTAGGAGACCAAAATTATTCATTCACATTTTTCTAGGGAGAGCTATTTTTACATGGAGTTTTTTGGACAACAAAGGAGTTTTGAGTGTTGAATATTGAAGGCAGCTATTTTGGGCACATTTGACAGTTGTTTGGAGCCGTAATTTCATAGAGAAATAGGATGTAGGCTTGTGAGTAACGTTATGTTTTAAATTTGTCAAGGGAAACACATGTTTTGTTGCTCGACGAATTTGTGTTGCAGTTGCAGAATTCCCGAGGTCCCAACAGAGAGATTTCCTATCCAAACCGTGTTGGAATTCATTGAGGGGAGTGGAAAGGCCCAAGGGAATGTGAGTAGTGAAGGGGGATTCCATCCCTTGGGTTTTTCGGTTTGTGGGGAAGAGAGCTAGTGAATTGGAATTAGCTATGGGAATTGATTGTTGAGAGGGGGACATTAGCCAACCTTAGGGATGACCATCTCTTGTGGATTCATAGCCCTAGCTTAGGGGTGACTTGTTGTTGAGAAATGGAAGAACAAATCTATGGTTGGGAGGAACGTTCTTCCCCTGCAACAGGTTGCATATTTCTTAATACAAGTGTTCTTATTTGTTGTGTTTATTCATGTTAAACGTTGATATAGTTGATGTGCTTTTTACTCTGAGTTATCTTGGTTATTGTTTCTTGCTATGCGCAAAAAGATGCATTCAAATCTATATTTTATGGTTGAATGGTGTTGTATGTATTTAGTTGTTGATGTGTACAATAAGAGTAGTTGCATCTACATTTTTATTTAGTATGGTCAGTTGAATGAGATTGAATTTCATGCTATGTATTATCTTCGCATTTAGAATTGGTACTAGAAAAATTTATTGGGTCATTTTAGTAGTAATGTGATCCAGCTTGGGGTTGGGTGCATTATATGTTCATAATACATTAGTTGAACATATGTCCAGTTATCCAAAGTGAGATGGATTGTCTGAGGAAGACCCTTCTCAAGATCCACTTCGAAACAGATACGGGCACAAGCCTAGATGTTGTCCCTAGGCTCTGCTCAATTAATGTACTTGCCCAAGGTGTTGCCAATGTTTCTAATGGTTTCATCATTCCAACAATGTAAAGGAAAATATGGAAGCTGGACCCAAACTGGGATGGTTGAACGAATGTTTTTTTCTAGATTGAAATGAGGAGTCCAACGATTGAGATACATACCTCTCATGCCCATGAAGTATGGGTTGTTGTGAAATATCAGATCACGATCCTCCTTCTCTTCGAACAAGAAAATGAAGTAGCCTCTGCCACAAAATTTATGAGAGAATTTATTTTTGATCAAAGGTTTCCAACTTTTGTCAACCCATAGAGCCATGGCCCTTGAGGACGACCATATTCTTTTGAATTGGCCAATCAACCCATTTTCTGCAAGGTGCAGTGCCAAATTCCTAGAGTGGATGAGGATTTTAGGAATTTCGTCCAATTTTTTGACAAACCTTGAGGGTTGTGGTTTTGGCGTCTTACTGATGGAAGCGACCAACAAACAGAAAGCTGAGACATCAAGGGGGGTAGTGTGACCCCACCAGAGGTTGAAGCCATGAACAATTAGTAGGAGGGTTAGGGTTTACAACAACAAGCATGTACGATCCTATCTCCAAATATAACTATCCTTTCAAAATATATTTAAAATTTGTACTCATCATTTAATCTCAATACATTTAATGGTCATTCATTTACATGGATTAAAAAATGAGTTTTCTTTTGATAAGATAGTGATGCTGCTCTTTTATCTTTTTCTTTTCAAAATTTTGAGTAAGATATTTTATTTAAAAAACAAAATTACATTTAGTATGCATACATTGTATAGTATTCTGGTTTCTAATAAGGACAATAAATGTTATATCATAAGTTTTTGAAATCTATTTGTCCATTACATTATTAGTTGAAGCCATGAACAATCAATAGGAGGGTTAGGGTTTACAACAACGAGCATGTATGAGCCTATCTCCAAACATAACTATCCTTTCAAAATATCTTTAAAAGTTTTACTCATCATTTAATATCAAAATTACATCACTATATTGTATTCCCCCTCGCAACAAAAAAAAAACTCTATTAATAGAAAAAACCCAGCTTAGGGTCCTTAAATATGACTTTTCAAGGAATACGTCCCCTCATTTCGAGGATGATACCAAAGGAACATATACTCATTACAAACTCAACATGTCACTTGTAGGAATTGAAGCTAGGCAAGGAGGATACCAATCATTCCTCCCAACCACCCAACTAAACCCAATTGACAGTTATGAGAAACTATACGAAACAATGATGGAGATATTTTGAAAATCGACCATCTTCCTCTTCTGGTATATTCCAAAGACCATGTGCCAACTGTATACCAACCATTGATAACCCATTAACAACCTCATTCCTTTCCCTGCATACATGATGAAGGAGATGGTGTTAAAAACATGAATTATACCTATAATCTCATCGAATAAGGACTATAACAAGTAGTTCACCAAAGTACACTCCCCCTTCATCCATTTTATCACAACAAAAAATTCCCAAATATTTGGAGTTTCCAGAACTCTTTAAGAAAATAATTCCTCCAACTCCATAGATCCATGGATCTCCTTAAAAAATACTATCAAAATAAACCCAAGCACCAAAGTTATCAATAATCTCCACAATAATATATCTAACAAGCTTATCCATCTTCCATTAATTAAAAACACTATCAAAATAAACCCAAGCACCAAAGTTATCCATAATCTCTACAATAATGTATCTAGCAAGCTTATCCTTCTTCCATTGATTAAATGTAATAAGGATACTAAAACCTTCAAAGATATACTCAATCACACTTACAACTTTCTCATCAAATAAATTTTTAATTTATTTATATGCAAAATTCATATTCTAATTTAAATATCCATAAGGTTTTAGGTTTTAAAGCAAAAGTAAATA
>JZKD02S0621848.1:0-15801 GCA_000966675.3 Picea glauca | reverse complement strand
TTCAAATATTAGAAGTTGATAAATAGGGAACTTTAAAATCCTCCAAGTCAAGTGTTCCTACACCATAAGGAAGGGAGATACTTGTGAAGGGTCGAAGGCTGAGGTCCGGTTGTTCCGTGCGTCCCCCCTTGAGTCACCCAACTCTTGGAAGGGATCCAACCAGTGACCCATTTATGAGGCCAAAAATCTAAATGTTTCACTTTGATCGAGGTACCTAGTGATCATATTTATGACATCTACCCAGGTGACAATTGTGGGCTACAATTGCACATTGATCATATTTTGTGTGGATATTGGAAAATATCTCCAACTCTTTTGGGATATGCACCCTCTACCCCGCATTATAACTGATTATTTCATCCTTCACTAGTTCCTCTTTCGGTGGCTTCAGACCCTACTGTTGAGTAGTCTTGGAAGGTCCAGTGCTATTTGAGAGGAAGGATGATACGTCTTTTATGACATGATTATTTGTTTTATTTTTTCTCCCACGCAGACAAAATACACCTACCCACATGTATGCTTATTTACAATTGATTTATGTATGATGCTCATTTGATTATATGCAATTGTGAGTTATATTGTGAAGGTCCAAATTATACAATTCTCTTGTTCATTTATTGATCTCATCACCATTTTCACACATTCACTTTGCCATTCGGACATCATAGGGGACCCATAGAATCCCCATCGTTCGAGATGCTTGCAAAATCTCCCTCCTATTCTAGGAGGAGTTCCTAGTCTTGCCAACTCACCGACTTAACCACCTCATACCCCCGTGAGTGCCACT
This sequence comes from Picea glauca, assembly GCA_000966675.3. Classification (NCBI taxonomy): domain Eukaryota; kingdom Viridiplantae; phylum Streptophyta; class Pinopsida; order Pinales; family Pinaceae; genus Picea; species Picea glauca. Next base: position 15,014 of record JZKD02S0621848.1, on the reverse strand, counting down.
ATTTTGGGATCAACTTTGCTTGGTTCCACTTTACTTTGGTCCAATTCCCAAGGCCATCCATCCACTATCTCTCCTTCACAAGGAGGCACAAGGAAAACTTCTTCTCAAGGGAGAAGTACAACCCCACCAAATCCCCCCCAAGGGTCATGTCAACTACCTGCTCACACCATGGCTAGAGATAATCCTCAACCAAATCCCTCCATTCCATACTTGACATCTCTCAACATTCCTAATTTGACTAAAATCATGAATGATCCCATTCTACATGACCCCACATGGCCTAATATGACTACCAAGCTACCTTCAGATATTCCAAAATTTGAAGGAAAACTAGGGAATATCTCGCCAACCATGTTATGACCTTCCACTTATGGTGCTCTTCAAACAACATTATGGATGAATCCATCTACTTAAGGTTATTTCAAATAACACTCACTAGTCCATCAACCAAATGGTATGTGGACGAAAAATTAGGGTCCCATGTGACTTTTGAATCCTTGGCCAAATCCTTTTTGTCCTTTTTTCAACTACCAGTTCATCATGACACTAGTTTAGAACTTCTCTCCAAGTGTAAACAAACCTCAAATATGCATATTTCTAACCACATTCATGAATGGCATTGACGACATAGTTTATGTAAAGAAGAAACCACCAAAGAACAATGTCTCGATTGGTTTCTAAAATTACTCGTCTCTATACTTGACAAAGATGTGGCATCCACCTTCCCCCAATCTGAAGAGGAATCCATTAGCAAGGCTCAACAGTTCGACCTCATTTATGCTCAATTAGGTTACTTATGCACAATATTACCTCATGCACCCAGACACGTACGATTTGGTTGGGACAAACCTGGGATGTCTAACGTTGCAGATGGTCTGATTGGTACAATGACACACCACAACCCGTACATCCAACCAACATCTATGTAAAATGCACCCCAATATCCACAACCATATGGAGGGCCATCTTATTACCCTCCACCCCCTTACCAACAACCATATCCTATTGCTCCCCCTCCACCCATGATGCAACCATCTTCCCAAACAAGTTCAGGGTCCCCTTCTACTTCAACATATAACCTAGGCACCAGTGAAAACACTTCACCTTCCTATGTTCCCTACGAATTATTTCCACAAAATAATCTGTACTTTCCTTTTCCTGGTCCCCCACATGCAGTTTATCCTCCACATGGAAAACCACATGCCGACGTTAACTTTGTTCAACCCTCTCTCATTTAGAAGCTTCATACTTTAGAGCAGTTGAATATGGAAAATATGGCCCATCAGTTGAACAATGCCAAGAATAAATGAAAAAACTGAAACAATAATAATCTAGGACCAGGTGGAAATAACCCCCAACAAAACCAACCTGCTGGGGGAAACTAGAACCCCCAAGGGGACAATAACAACAAATGCCAAGGGAGGAACAACAACAAAAACCTTCAGATGAACTTCCCTTGCACTCTTTGCGGTGAACATGGACATTATTCTCACCATTTCCCCCAAATTTATGACTTTAAATGGATGAAAGAATCAATGAACGCACCATGCCCTCCAACGTCGCCTTCCCCTTAGTAGGCCCCACAATAGTATTTGCAACAACCACCCTCGACAGTGTTTCAAAACCCTATTCCACACCAAGGTGTGATGAATAACCAACAGGAGGTACATCCTTCCCCACCACAAATGGAACAATATCAAAACCCAGGGCCCATGCACCCTGGAAATCCGACAGATCACAATATCCTCTTCACTAGCGAAGCATAAATTCTTCTGCAAATGCACGATCGTCAATACAACGCACCCTCTAAATCTCTTCCAACCACTTCAGAAGAAGCTCCAGCTACACCTGTGAAACCCTTGATGATTCCACGCTCTAACAATGAACCCACCATTTGTATCCCTCACATTCCATTACGACGGAATGTCAACAACCCTCATGCTAGGAAAACAAACAATTATAGTTTGGTCGATGAATTGGTGTAGTTTCCTGCAACCATGTCTATATTGGAGGTCCTCCAAAACTATCCAACTCAATGAAAATACTTACTTTCCACCTTGGGGTCAGTCGACCCAGCTGATACTAGACTCATCACATTTGATCTAGATAGCGGAGAACCTCGTCTCCCAGCTCTAGTAGCTTTCTAGATACTAGTCAATATTTGGAACATCACGGTTCATCGGTGTATTATCTATGAAGGTTCATACACATGCATCATGTCCAAAACTGTATGGCAGAAACTTGGCTCCCATAAGCTAGTACCATCTGCAGTCACCTTGATAGCCTATGATGGTCGACCAACCTCCCATGAAGGGCTCTTCCAAAATGTCCCCGTCGAACTCGGGGGAAAAACCATCCTCATTGACATTGAGGTTATCGATGCCCCGCTTGATTACAATATCTTGTTTGAATGTAGCTACATGTACGCCATGAAGGCCATAGCCTCTTCTGTGTTTCAAATGATGATGTTCCCCCACAATGGGAAAATCATCACCATCGAACAACTTACACATTACGAGCCTAACCATTCCACCAACATCAATAACATCTTGCCTCTTGTCCGCACTAGTTCCGATGCTTATTCACTCATAGACATGGCCCCCAGAATTTTCAAGGACCCATCCTTGCTGGGGGCATACCATGGAGAACCACCTCTCATACATCCTTCAACACAAGTGTGTGTTGTATATTCCAATGGAAATGACACTGGAGACACCATTCCTCCCACCAAGGCCTCTCCACACCTCGATGTCCCACCAGTTGAAGAAATTTTACCTCAGGGATTCCCTGAGAACCCTACTACACCACTTATCCCTGATTTTCCCCTCCCCCAGGGGAAAATCCTACCAGTTTAGTTCTATTTTAGAATTAAAGTGTAATGCTGAGTTATAACTAAAGTCTTAAGTCTAATTCTATTTTAGAACTAAAGTGTAATGCTGATTTGTAACTAAAGTCTTAAGTCTAGTTCTATTTTAGAACTAAAGTGTAATGTTGAGTTGTAACTGAAGTCTCAAGTCTAGTTCTATTTTTGAACTAAAGTATACCAGTCTCAAGTCTAGTTCTATTTTTGAACTAAAGAGTAATACTGAGTTGTAACTGAAGTCTCAAGTCTAGTTCTATTTTCGAACTAGAGTATACCTGTCTCAAGTCTAGTTCCAACTAAAGTATGAAGCTGAGTTATGATTAAAGCATGAAAACAAGTTACTATTTTGAGCCTCTCCTCTTCAGCCTATATAAGTAGAGGTCGACCCCTCTCTTCAACACAGTTTTTTTATATGCAGGTTAAGGGAGAAGCAATAGAGGATCACATCAGTGATAAAGAGGCAGCATACCAAAGCAACATATCAATGTTGTAGATCAACAATAGATGTTTCATATCAGAGACATATATCGGTAGCATATCAGTGCTGTATATCAAAAATAGAGGCAACATATCATAGGTGTATTTCAGAAAGGTCTCTTAGGTCTTTGTCAGGTCAATGTCATCTTGGCAAGCTCTTTAAGAGAAAAACATTCATGGTGGATATTTGTAAGTGATCATACGTTATTAATGCAATAAAGGAATATCATTTGCTAGGGTTTTTCTCCCTGTACAAGGTTTCCCCAGGGCATATGTGTTGTTGATGTGGATGCTTACTTATATACATAGTTATTTCTATTCAGTTATGATTTGGTATTGTTGAAGTGTATTAAGATGGAATCAAAGTGTTGAAGAAAATAAAAGAATTAATCAACATAAGAAATCAAGCTCATAATTTAACATGGTATCAGAGCATAGGGTGTGTTAAACATGTTGAAGTGCAGTGGCAGGTACACACATATCTTGCAGGAGCATGATCTTGAGCAGTGTGTGACCATAGTGGTGGAGAAACCCACGAATAATTCAGGAAGAACGACCTTCAGGAAGAGTCAAGCAAAGGCCAAGCGAATCATCTTTGACTCAGTCAAAGATAGTATAATGCCTGCAATGAATTCATTAATGACTGCCAAGGACTGTATGGATACCTTGGTGAATCTGCATGAGAAATATGCTCCAAGTCAGAACAGGACACTTAAGCACAAGNTACCAGTCTCAAGTCTAGTTCTATTTTTGAACTAAAGAGTAATACTGAGTTGTAACTGAAGTCTCAAGTCTAGTTCTATTTTCGAACTAGAGTATACCTGTCTCAAGTCTAGTTCGAACTAAAGTATGAAGCCGAGTTATGATTAAAGCATGCAAACAAGTTACTATTTTGAGCCTCTCCTCTTCATCCTATATAAGTAGAGGTCGACCCCTCTCTTCAACACAGTTTTTTTATATGCAGGTTAAGGGAGAAGCAATAGAGGAGCACATCAGTGATAAAGAGGCAGCATACCAAAGCAACATATCAATGCTGTAGATCAACAATAGATGTTTCATATCAGAGACATATATCGGTAGCATATCAGTGCTGTATATCAAAAATAGAGGCAACATATCAGAGGTGTATTTCAGAAAGGTCTCTTAGGTCTTTGTCAAGTCAATGTCATCTTGGCAAGCTCTTTAAGAGAAAAACATTCATGGTGGATATTTGTAAGTGATCATACGTTATTAATGCAATAAAGGAATATCATTTGCTAGGGTTTTTCTCCCTGTACAAGGTTTCCCCAGGGCATATGTGTTGTTGATGTGGATGCTTACTTATATACATAGTTATTTCTATTCAGTTATGATTTGGTATTGTTGAAGTGTATTAAGATGGAATCAAAGTGTTGAAGAAAATAAAAGAATTAATCAACATAAGAAATCAAGCTCATAATTTAACATGGTATCAGAGCATAGGGTGTGTTAAACATGTTGAAGTGCAGTGGCAGGTACACACATATCTTGCAGGAGCATGATCTTGAGCAGTGTGTGACCATAGTGGTGGAGAAACCCACGAATAATTCAGGAAGAACGACCTTCAGGAAGAGTCAAGCAAAGGCCAAGCGAATCATCTTTGACTCAGTCAAAGATAGTATAATGCCTGCAATGAATTCATTAATGACTGCCAAGGACTGTATGGATACCTTGGTGAATCTGCATGAGAAATATGCTCCAAGTCAGAACAGGACACTTAAGCACAAGCTTAAGTATTTGAATATGGATAAATGTGAAGCAGTGGCATCTTTCTGTTCCAGGATAGCCCATATCAGAGATCAACTTTTGGTCTCAGGGGTGACAGTGGATGATGATGAGTTAGTGTAGGCAATTTTTGATGGTATTCCTTCTTGATGGGATACCTTCTTATCCAGTGTAAGTGGGAGATAGATTCAAACCACATTTGAGAGGTTATGGCATGATTGCCTCCAAGAGGAGAGTTGCACAACTACCAGGAGTGAGCCAATGAAAGAAGAGCACTCGACTTTAGCATCAAGATTCAAGGGAAAGAAGAAAGGCACTTTCTAGAAAGGCTCTCAGAGGAAGCCAAACACCAAAGGTACATTCAAAGGAAAGAATATTGATACATCTAAGATTAAATGCTTTAGTTGTAATAAGTTGGGTCATTTTGCTAAATATTGTTGGTTTAGAAAGAAATATCCTAGGAAAGGGAAACACCATGCCTCAACTGCCGAGGATGATGAATCCAAAAGAAATCAGAAAAGTCCTTCTCATGAGAAAGAAAATAGAAAAGAATATTACTTGGTTTCTGCCTTATCCAGTTCAGTTTTCACGGGGCTGAAAACTTGGTTAGTAGATAGTGGTGCATCAAAGCACATGACAGAGTTCGAGGATATCCTCTCAGATTTCGAGACAAAATATTTTGTAGAGCATGTTGAGCTTGGGGATGTCAAATATGACAAGATAGAGGGAGTAGGCTCTATCTCCTTCAGATTGGAATCTGGGGCTAGACTTCATATTGATGAAGTATTATATGTTCCAAGGCTCAAGAAGAATCTACTATCAGTTGCAACCCTTGAGGAAAAGGGATATTGGGTGATCTTTAAGGACAAGAAGGCACTACTATGGGCTAAAGATAGCCAATTAAGTACAACAGAAACAATTTGTGGCACAAAAGACTTGGACATATTCATTACAAGGATATTCCAGATCTACAGAACATGGTATGTGGCATGCCATGTATTTTCTCTTAGTAAAAATGAATTTTGTAAGGGATGCATGCTAGGTAAAAATATAAAGAAAGCATTCCCTAGTAGTGACAACATAGCTCGGGGCATATTATATCTGGTTCATTTTGATGTATGTGGTCCCATGTCATCTCCCTCACTCAGTGGTTGTTTGTATTATGTCATTTTTATTGAAGATTACTCAAGAAAATGTTGGATATATTTCCTTAAAGATAAAAGTGACACATTTGATAAATTCAAAGAGTATAAATCCTTTATTGAAAAGAAGACATGGAAACACATCAGAATCCTTAGAACAAACAATGGAGGAGAGTTTGAATCTCTCTAGTTTGAGGATTTCTGCAAGTCAACAGGAATTAAGAGATAGTTGACCGTGCTATATAGCCCTCAACAAAATGGAGTTGCTGAGAGGAAAAACAAGACAATTTGTGAGGTAGTGAAAGCAATGATATTTGACCAGGATCTGCCAAATTATTTATGGGCAGAAGATACCTCCACTGTTGTGTATATTTAGAACAGGTGTCCACATGATACCTTGAAGGACAAGTCTCCTGAAGAGGTATTCTTAGGGATCAAACCTGAAGTAGAGAATCTAAGGATATTTGGGTGTCCTGTATATATTCATGTCCCTAAGGAAAGGAAGACAAAGATGGAACCCTTAGGCAAGAAAGGGGTTTTTGTGGGGTACAGTGAGAACTCCAAGACTTATAGGATTTATGTACCAAGTAAGAGGAAAACAGAGATAAGAAAATATGTGACTTTCCATGAGGAAGCCGCATTTAAGAAATCCAAAGAGCTTCAACATGAATCAGAAGAAGTTCAACCAGCTTCACCCTATTCTGAAAATGAAGAGTCAGATGATCAGAGGGAGGAACCTTGTGAAGGGACAAGTAATGAGCCCCTAGAAGCTGCTGAAGTGTTTGAAATAACTCTTGAAGAACCTCCAGCCAAAAGGAATCCAGGGTGGCTTAAAGAAATAATGGAAGAAGTAGAAAGGATAACTACTCCCAAAGGAACTTTAAGGGAAAGGAAGAGGCCTCATAGGTTTGGAGTCTATGTTGCACCGATGAGAAGCATTAGTGATGCCAAACCTTCTTCATTTAAATAAGAAGATAAATTACAAGTATGGAAAGATGCCATGCTTGAGGAATACAGGTCTATTATGAAGAACAATGTTTGGGACATTGTGCCGAGGCCAAAGGACAAATCAGTGGTTTCTTCCAAATGGATCTATAAGATCAAACATAGAGCTGATAGAAGTGTGGAAAAGTTCAAAGAAAGATTTGTAGCCAGAGGCTTCACTCAGAAAGAAGGAATTGACTACGAAGAAACTTTTTCCCTTGTAGCCAGGTATACCTCCATTTGAACTATTATTTCTTTAGCTTTTGTTCTTGGTTGGAATCTACATCAGATGGATGTAAAAACAACATTTTTTAATGGAAATATTGAACAAGAGGTATGTTTGGAACGACTAGAAGGTTTTGTAATGCATACAAAAGGCACTCATGTATGCAAGCTAAGGAAGGCCTTGTATGGTCTTAAGTAGGCTCTGAAATTTTTGTATGACATGATTAATGGCTTTCTTAAAAGCCCGGGCTTTCAGAAAAGTGATGATGATGCAAATCTGTACTTCAAGGTAAGAGGTAACCAAACTTTTATACTAATCCTGTATGTTGATGATCTCTTTCTAACAGGAGATGAAGGGCTAATAGCCTGGTGTAAGAGGGAGCTAACCTCAGAATTTGAGATGAAATACTTAGGCTTGATGCATTACTTCCTAGGATTGGGAGTATGGAAAAGGCAAGGCGAGATATTTATGGAACAAGGAAAATACACAGTGGATGTACTAAAGAGGTTTGGTATGATGGATTGATAATCCATGTCTACTCCGATGATTACCAACATGAGGAAGTTGCATGATTCTGATATAGGTTCAGATTTGGTGGATCCCACCATGTATAGGCAGCTGATTGGATCATTGATGTACATGATCCACACTAGGCCATATATATGCTTTTGAAATGAGTCAATTCGTGACTGAAACGAGATAAATACACTGGGTGGCATCAAAAAACATCTTGATATATCTTAGAGGCACCATTACTTATGGTATGAGATATGCATCCAATGGTGGTTTATTTCTGCATGGGTATGCAGATGTTGATTGGGCAAGAAGCTCAGTGGATCATAAGAGTACTTCCAGATACTGCTTCAGTTTAGGATATGCTATGATCTCTTGGTCAAGCCGGAAGCAGGGATCCATTGCACAGAGTACAACATAAGCTGAGTACATTGAAGCAAGTGATGCTAGCAAGGAAGCAATATGGCTCAGAAAATGGGTTTCTGGGTTGTTTGGTGACAAGATTGAGATGACGGTGGTTCACTATGATAATCAAAGTTGCATAAAATTGACAGAGAACCCGATATTTCATGATAGTTCAAAACATATTGACATGAGGTACCACTACATCCGAGACTTGGTCTAGAGAAAAACTTTAAAGTTACAGTACATAGTCACGAGCGAGAAGGTAGNAGATAGTATAATGCCTGCAATGAATTCATTAATGACTGCCAAGGACTGTATGGATACCTTGGTGAATCTGCATGAGAAATATGCTCCAAGTCAGAACAGGACACTTAAGCACAAGATTAAGTATTTGAATATGGATAAATGTGAATCAGTGGCATCTTTCTGTTCCAGGATAGCCCATATCAAAGATCAACTTTTGGTCTCAGGGGTGACAGTGGATGATGATGAGTTAGTGTAGGCCATTTTTGATGGTATTCCTTCTTGATGGGAGACCTTCTTATCCAGTGTAAGTGGGAGATAGATTCAAACCACATTTGAGAGGTTATGGCATGATTTCCTCCAAGAGGAGAGTTGCACAACTACCAGGAGTGAGCCAATGAAAGAAGAGCACTCGGCTTTAGCATCAAGATTCAAGGGAAAGAAGAAAGGCACTTTCTAGAAAGGCTCTCAGAGGAAGCCAAACACCAAAGGTACATTCAAAGGAAAGAATATTGATACATCTAAGATTAAATGCTTTAGTTGTAATAAGTTGGGTCATTTTTCTAAATATTGTTGGTTTAGGAAGAAATATCCTAGGAAAGGGAAACACCATGCCTCAACTGCTGAGGATGATGAATCCAAAAGAAATCAGAAAAGTCCTTCTCATGAGAAAGAAAATAGAAAAGAATATTACTTGGTTTCTGCCTTATCCAGTTCAGTTTTCACGGGGCCGAAAACTTGGTTAGTAGATAGTGGTGCATCAAAGCACATGACAGAGTTCGAGGATATCCTCTCAGATTTCGAGACAAAATATTTTGTAGAGCATGTTGAGCTTGGGGATGTCAAATATGACAAGATAGAGGGAGTAGGCTCTATCTCCTTCAGATTGGAATCTGGGGCTAGACTTCATATTGATGAAGTATTATATGTTCCARGGCTCAAGAAGAATCTACTATCAGTTGCAACCCTTGAGGAAAAGGGATATTGGGTGATCTTTAAGGACAAGAAGGCACTACTATGGGCTAAAKATAGCCAATTAAGTACAACAGAAMCAAKTTGTKGCACAAAAGACTTGGACATATTCATTACAARGATATTCCAGATCTACAGAACATGGTATGTGSCATGCCATGTATTTTCTCTTAGTAAAAATGAATTTTGTAAGGGATGCATGCTAGGTAAMAATATAAAGAAAGCATTCCCTAGTAGTGACAACAKAGCTCKGGGCATATTATATCTGGTTCATTTTGATGTATGTGGTCCCATGTCATCTCCCTCACTCAGTGGTTGTTTGTATTATGTCATTTTTATTGAAGATTACTCAAGAAAATGTTGGATATATTTCCTTAAAGATAAAAGTGACACATTTGATAAATTYAAAGAGTATAAATCCTTTATTGAAAAGAAGACATGGAAACACATCAGAATCCTTAGAACAAACAATGGAGGAGAGTTTGAATCTCTCTAGTTTGAGGATTTCTGCAAGTCAACAKGAATTAAGAGAYAGTTGACCGTGCTATATAGCCCTCAACAAAATGGAGTTGCTGAGAGGAAAAACAWGACAATTTGTGAGGTAGTGAAAGCAATGATATTTGACCAGGATCTGCCAAATTATTTATGGGCAGAAGATACCTCCACTGTTGTGTATATTTAGAACAGGTGTCCACATGATACCTTGAAGGACAAGTCTCCTGAAGAGGTATTCTTAGGGATCAAACCTGAAGTAGAGAATCTAAGGATATTTGGGTGTCCTGTATATATTCATGTCCCTAAGGAAAGGAAGACAAAGATGGAACCCTTAGGCAAGAAAGGGGTTTTTGTGGGGTACAGTGAGAACTCCAAGACTTATAGGATTTATGTACCAAGTAAGAGGAAAACAGAGATAAGAAAATATGTGACTTTCCATGAGGAAGCCGCATTTAAGAAATCCAAAGAGCTTCAACATGAATCAGAAGAAGTTCAACCAGCTTCACCCTATTCTGAAAATGAAGAGTCAGATGATCAGAGGGAGGAACCTTGTGAAGGGACAAGTAATGAGCCCCTAGAAGCTGCTGAAGTGTTTGAAATAACTCTTGAAGAACCTCCAGCCAAAAGGAATCCAGGGTGGCTTAAAGAAATAATGGAAGAAGTAGAAAGGATAACTACTCCCAAAGGAACTTTAAGGGAAAGGAAGAGGCCTCATAGGTTTGGAGTCTATGTTGCACCGATGAGAAGCATTAGTGATGCCAAACCTTCTTCATTTAAATAAGAAGATAAATTACAAGTATGGAAAGATGCCATGCTTGAGGAATACAGGTCTATTATGAAGAACAATGTTTGGGACATTGTGCCGAGGCCAAAGGACAAATCAGTGGTTTCTTCCAAATGGATCTATAAGATCAAACATAGAGCTGATAGAAGTGTGGAAAAGTTCAAAGAAAGATTTGTAGCCAGAGGCTTCACTCAGAAAGAAGGAATTGACTACGAAGAAACTTTTTCCCTTGTAGCCAGGTATACCTCCATTTGAACTATTATTTCTTTAGCTTTTGTTCTTGGTTGGAATCTACATCAGATGGATGTAAAAACAACATTTTTTAATGGAAATATTGAACAAGAGGTATGTTTGGAACGACTAGAAGGTTTTGTAATGCATACAAAAGGCACTCATGTATGCAAGCTAAGGAAGGCCTTGTATGGTCTTAAGTAGGCTCTGAAATTTTTGTATGACATGATTAATGGCTTTCTTAAAAGCCCGGGCTTTCAGAAAAGTGATGATGATGCAAATCTGTACTTCAAGGTAAGAGGTAACCAAACTTTTATACTAATCCTGTATGTTGATGATCTCTTTCTAACAGGAGATGAAGGGCTAATAGCCTGGTGTAAGAGGGAGCTAACCTCAGAATTTGAGATGAAATACTTAGGCTTGATGCATTACTTCCTAGGATTGGGAGTATGGAAAAGGCAAGGCGAGATATTTATGGAACAAGGAAAATACACAGTGGATGTACTAAAGAGGTTTGGTATGATGGATTGATAATCCATGTCTACTCCGATGATTACCAACATGAGGAAGTTGCATGATTCTGATATAGGTTCAGATTTGGTGGATCCCACCATGTATAGGCAGCTGATTGGATCATTGATGTACATGATCCACACTAGGCCATATATATGCTTTTGAAATGAGTCAATTCGTGACTGAAACGAGATAAATACACTGGGTGGCATCAAAAAACATCTTGATATATCTTAGAGGCACCATTACTTATGGTATGAGATATGCATCCAATGGTGGTTTATTTCTGCATGGGTATGCAGATGTTGATTGGGCAAGAAGCTCAGTGGATCATAAGAGTACTTCCAGATACTGCTTCAGTTTAGGATATGCTATGATCTCTTGGTCAAGCCGGAAGCAGGGATCCATTGCACAGAGTACAACATAAGCTGAGTACATTGAAGCAAGTGATGCTAGCAAGGAAGCAATATGGCTCAGAAAATGGGTTTCTGGGTTGTTTGGTGACAAGATTGAGATGACGGTGGTTCACTATGATAATCAAAGTTGCATAAAATTGACAGAGAACCCGATATTTCATGATAGTTCAAAACATATTGACATGAGGTACCACTACATCCGAGACTTGGTCTAGAGAAAAACTTTAAAGTTACAGTACATAGTCACGAGCGAGAAGGTAGTTGATATTCTGACCAAGCCTCTGACCTCGAGACAATTTGTGCAGCTAAGAGGCAAGATTGGTGTGGCTGAGAATGATTCCCTCAATGAGAGGGAGTGTTAAATTTGGAAGCATCAACAGTCATTCTCCAATGAAAGGCCATATGGGCCACCCTGAGGCTAGCCAGGGAGATTTGGAGATTCATCCAGTCTTGTGAGGTATTGACAAAATCCAGGGGGAACATACAAGCTCTGTTAGTCAAACCAAAATTTAGGACGAACGAGATGCTATGTAATTCTAATGAAAAAGTCAGGGGGAACATACAACCTCTGTGAGCATAGACAGTCTAGAGCAAAAGTTAGGGGGAACGTACAACCTTTGTGAGCATAGACAGACTAGTGAAAAAGTCAGGGGGAACACACAATCTCTGTGAGCCTAGTCAAGCCTTGTTAGCCATGAGCAAAAGTCAAAGCATCTAGCAAAATTTAGGTTGAATATAAAATTCCTATGATCTAGAAACAAATGATATTCCTAATATTGAAAATGATATAAATGTATTGATCTAGTGCGTTGGCACGTGTAACATTATCCACCATGAAGATAATTTCGAATTTCCTTGTAATGTTGAGTTGTAACTGAAGTCTTAAGTCTAAGTTCTATTTTAGAACTAAAGTGTAATGTTGAGTTGTAACTAAATTCTTAAGTCTAGTTCTATTTTAGAACTAACGTGTAATGCTGAGTTGTAACTAAAGTCTTAAGTCTAGTTCTATTTTAGAACTAAAGTATAACGCTGAGTTGTAACTAAAGTCTTAAGTCTAGTTCTATTTTAGAAATACAGTGTAATGTTGAGTTGTAATTGAAGTCTCAAGTCTAGTTCTATTTTTGAACTAAAGTATACCAGTCTCAAGTCTAGTTCTATTTTCGAACTAAATTGTAACATTGAGTTGTAACTGAAGTCTCAAGTCTAGTTCTATTTTTGAACTAGAGTATACCAGTCTCAAGTCTAGTTCAAACTAAAGTATGAAGCTGAGTTATGATTAAAGCATGCAAACAAGTTACTATTTCGAGCCTCTCCTCTTCTCCTCTTCAACCGATATAAGCAGAGGTCGACCCCTCTCTTCAACACAATTTTCGATATGCAGGTTAAGGGAGAAGCAATAGAGGAGCATATCAATGATAAAGAGGTAGCATACCAAATAAACATATCATTGATGTATATCAGTAATAGAGGATGCATATCAGAGGCATATGTCAACAACATATCAATGTTGTATATAAACAATAGAGGCAACATATCAGAGGTGTATTTCAACAAGGTCTCTTAGGTCTTTGTCAGGTCAGAGTCATATTGGTAATATTTTTAAGAGAATAACATTCATGGTGGATATTTGTAAGTGATCATACATTATTAATGCAATAAAGGAATATCATTTGCTGGGGTTTTTCTCCCTGTACAGGGTTTCCCCAGGGTATATGTGTTGTTGATGTGCATTATTACTTACCTACATAGTTATTGCTATTCGATTATGATTTGGTATTGTTGAAGTGTATTAAGATGGAATCAAAGTGTTGAAGAAAATAAAAGAATTAATCCGCATAAGAAATCAAGCTCATAATTTAACAAAGCCACCCTCCCCATTGAGTGCGAAATTCCCACATTACGCACCACCATCGAGCTATTACCTGGCACTTCTCTAATGGAGCAGCACTTGCCGACCTTAGAGTCATTGGATGAAGATCATCGGTCTTCATTATTGAACAACAAGCTATCTAAAATATGGTCCAAATCCACCTTTGACTGGGATGTCAACCTTCGCTCATTTCACGAAGGAGATCTCGTCCTAGCCTACGATATCACCCACGATACTCTCGATCATGGGAAATTCGAGTCATTATGGCATGGACCCTACATTGTCCAGCACTGCCTCACTAAAGGTGCATACATATTGGCCTCTCCAGAAGGATATCCTCTCAAAGAACCCGTCAAAGGGTTGTACTTGAAGAGTTTTTACGCCTTAGCGTAGTCATTCTACACTAGGATTTTTCTTTGTACACATTTGTAGAGTTTTTAGTCTTATTTTTTCAACTCCATTCCTCATTTATGATCAACCATCCATGTTATTGACAGATGCATCCTCCATTGACATACCACATTAGCTACACTGGTGGTGCTAGCCGTTGGACACAAAATCTCACTTCGGCCGCTTAGGCCCTCTATACCCCCTCACATGAACTGCTCCACTCCAACGACATATGTTTGGGCTCAACCACCAACAACCAAGCAGAATATGACACTTTCATTGGTCTCCTCGCCGAGGATAGTCACCACCACATTCACGAACTTAGTATTTTATCAGATTCCTAGCTAGTCGTCCTGCAACTCAACAATGTATACATGTCCGCGATCCTTGCCTCTTTTGCAAATACCTGCAAGTTAGAATCTTATCTCGAAACTTTGATTCAATTACATTTACACATATTCCACAAAAAATTAATCAAACAACAAATGATATGGCTAACCTAGTGTTAGATTGGCATTTATCACATCAAGACATCATTACATATACATAATCATAAAATATCAGTCACAACATATAGATTAGACATCATAAACCATAAAAAACATCAACACATGTATACAAAATATGTGTATCCATATATATATATATATATATATATCACCTATGAAGTGTCATAAATGTGTACAAAATAGACATCACCCCCAGGCTAGTGAGTCCCCTCACCCCTATAGGTACAAAATGGGTACC
>JZKD02S0621837.1:0-15802 GCA_000966675.3 Picea glauca | reverse complement strand
TAGGTCCAGTTGCTTGACGACTTCTACTGAGATCAAGTTATTATGATTGTCACTATCGAAAATGAAATGAAGTGGAGCTCCCTTTACCCACATCTGTGACTGAAAGAGTCGTTCCCCTTCCTCTAGTTCCTCTAGTTCTTCTAGTTCACTTGGCTAGACTTTGTTGGTAGCAACAGTGGTGTTTGGTTCGACATCGATAGTCCCCTTCCCTCCTTCTGTATTTTATTTAGAGTCAGAATCTACCTCTGACTCGGAAGCTTTCATCTCGGCCACCAGTGATTTCTTGGAGTGACATTCTTCACTGTTGTACCAAGGGATTTTATGGTATTCACACCACTTTCCTGTGTCCTTCTTCGACTTCTCATTACCCTTCTTGGGTTGTGGCTTGGACCGGTTGTCCTGAGAGTGGCCATCTTTGATATGTCCCTTGTTTTGTGGGTTGGGGCCGCCTTTTCCCTACTTCAGCTATGAAGAGTTTGCAGATCCAAACCCTCGCCTCTTCTACTTAAATTTATGCTCAATCTTGACAACATATCTATAAGTTGCACCTAATGATACGATGTCCATAAAATCTATTTATGTTTGATTGTATCTATGCAGACAATCACGGTATTTGAGCACTGAATGTGATTCAAAGTATTTGATACCCAATTTGGTGCGTAGGGTATGGAAAATATTAGTGAAATCTGGTATTGTTTGGTCCCATTCCTCATGCAGCGTAGTCCATCTTGTGTACTGGTCCTCGTAGCTTCCAACAGGGTAGTATTGTTCTTTAATGGCATCCCTGAAGGAATCCCATGTGGGGGAGACCACAAATATTGCATATTCCTCTATGGCCCTTTTCTTAGAGTAAGTATCCCGCCATTCCTTAACATGGGGGACGGCCTTGAGGAGTGAAAAAGTAATCTTTTCCCTATCAAAAAAATTGTGGACTGAAAAATACCCTTCGAGCATATTCAACCATTTATCTATACCATCTGCATCTATCATTCCTTCAAATAATGGAATATAAAAATTCACTTGTACCTTGAAGAGGGTTGCATGGCCGCTTGATGAATATGTGTCTCCTGTGAGGAGTCGTCGAAGGATCTATGCAAAGTTGTCCATCATTTCATTCCTTTGTCGCACAAGGGATTTCTCAAGCAACAGTTTAAAAGGATCTCATGCTCCATTGTATTTCTTCTCATCCCCCATGGGTTTTTTTGGGGCTTTGCACGACCGATCTTGAAAAGGCTCGACTGGTTCTAGTCCCAACTTCTTATACCCAGATCTTGTCGGGTACATGCACGAAGAAAAATAAATGAAGAGCAGACTGCTCTGATACCATTGATCCAGATTTATGAGTGGAACGAAATGAACAACATATGGAATACAATAACACAAAGATACAAAGAACAACAATAGATATCTAGTGAACAATAACTTCTATTGAATAAATAAAATAGACTGAAACTGTAAAACTGCAGAACTAAAAACAACTTGCTTGAATGGTGGTAGTTATCTCTAAGAAGAGATGTGGTTGCTACATGCATCTGTATGAGAATAATGATTACAATTGGGCTCCAGAGGCATTTTTAACATTACTCATGAATTCCAAAACCCTATACATCCAAAAACCTAACCCTAGGATATGAAACGTCAAAAGTTATGTGGGCCCCGATGGGTAAGTTAGTACCTCAACTTCCTGGGGTTGTAATTTTTGCATACGACCTCCGTTTTAGGCCTATGATAGCCCGTTGAAAATGTGTTTTTGAAAAATACAAATTATTCCATGAAAATATAACTTTATAAATAATTTGAGTGTGGAAATCCCTACAAATAAGTTTAAAAAAAAACAACATTGTTTAGGGCCCCAAAATGGCTCTGGAAGTAAAAAAAGATGTACTGACATGAAAACTTCCAAAATAAGTCAGTTGGAATAGTTGGGCAGCCACCAATATCCATCTAGATGTTGTGTAGGGATTCAAGATAGCCCTGGAAGTGAAGAACCCATAATTATAAAGAAATGTCATCATTACAGAGAAACGTGTTGAACTAAAAACTGTCAAGAGGAGCCAGTTGGAATAGGTGGGTGGCCACCTATATCCACCTAGATTAATACCCCATGTGACTTCAAGGAGTTGGCCTAAAGTTAAGTGGAAACTCTACGAAGGTGACAGTGGTGCATTTTCGGTGTTGTGCTTATCCCCATTAGCACCTCTACAAAGGCTGCTAGTTTGGGTGGTAATGGGTAGCACTGCTTCCTCTCCATGGACGAGGTGGAAGGGGGTGAAGCTCGTGGTAGTTTTTACTATCATTGAATATATAGAGAGTGTTGATAAAACCATGTGGTGCCAATTATTTTTGTGTTTTTTCACTATCTGTTGCAGCATGGTCTTGAGGACTTTTTTTACAGTGTTGACTTGACCATTGAACTGCAGGTAATATGGGGAAGTGATCTCTTGGGTGATGCTGAGACATGAGGATAATTCCCTAAACGCCTTCATTTTCAAAATGTTTTTCATGGTATGAGACTGACTAATAGGGGACCCGAAAGCAAGTGATGACATGGTTGAAGAAGAAGTGAGAACTTGTATCTGCCATATTGTTGAAATTAGGCATGGCTTCAACCCATTTGGTGAAATAGTCAACAACCACAACGATGTACTTGTGACCATTACTGGATGGGGGGTTTCATGTCATAAATTTGATTCCCCACTTGTAGAAGAGACCGGTTGTAATGACTGGGTGTAATAAATATGGTGAGTCTAGTGCTTTGTGTGTGAACAATTAACATTTAGTACACTACTTGACTGCCTCAATACAATCATGAAATAAAGTGGACCAAAAGTAACCCACCTAAACAACTCTCTAGGTGGTGGAGTCCAGATAAATTACCTCTGCAATTTTCATTGTGGCAAGTGTTAAGGACTCGCTCAGCGTCTTCTAGGGTGAGGCATTGACGCAATATTTTTTCAACTCCTCGTTGATATAGAAAATCCCCTATGATGAGATATCGGGGGGCTTTGTGGCAGATATGTCAATGATTGTCCTAAGAGAGATGTGAACATAAATTTTGTGTGAAAAGGTAAGTGAAGATGTCACCAAACCATGGGTCATCGAATGAGATGACAAATAGATGTTCATCGGGAAATTTCTCATTCACGGGTGAGTCCTTAGTGTCAGACAATAGGTTAGTGATGAACTCTGCAAGAATGAGTGCCTTATTAACTTTGGGAGTAGTGAACTCTAATGAAATTATTGGAAAATTAGGATCTATCGAGCGACTTTCCCATTGATTTGTTGTTGTCTAAGTAAGTCTACATGAGATTGGAGTTTGTGATGACTTTTATTGTTCGTAGCGAAATGTAATGGGGTCATTTTTGGATTGAGTGAAACATGGCCAAGGTCAATTTTCCTCATGTTTGTAGTTCAAAGGAGGGCCTGAAACATTTTTTTTGATGTAATAAATGGCATGCTCTCTCCCATCCTCCACCCATTGGACAAGGACCCCTGTGATCGATACTTAAGAGGCCGATAGGTACAGGATGTAAAATTTTGTTGAAGTCGAGGGGAGTGATTAAAGGGGATTATTAAGCATGGTCGTACCACTGAAATGAGATGTCTTGGAATAAGAGGTGTAAGAAACCATGGGCACAAGTAACGTAATCTAGGACAAAGTGATGTAAGAATATGGCTTTGCCTTTCAGACTTTGTAGTTGGAATGGAGTCTTAAAAGGGGGGAATTTCACTAGTGGCTTGGACCTTAAGGGGGTCCACTATGATACCTTGCTAGGATATGATGAATCCGAGAAAACACATAGTTGTGACACAAAAAATGTACTTGAAGGGGTTCAAATGAATTTTGTAATTGTGACATCTCTGAAAGATGTTAGGATCTCTTCTTGGAACACGTTGTGAGGTCATCAAAGTAGGAAGTATGGGATGGGAAAGATCATGAAACACGTAAATATTTGCCCACTAAAAAGTGGTTGTTATAGCAAGATTTGCCTCACCTCCTGCAATCTTGCACAAAGGGCCTTTTTCCATTTCCCTATGCAGACTTGAAGTCCCTTTTTGCAAATCCCAGAGCTAAAAACATGATTTTTCCACATATATGTGCCTTTCCTATATTACAGCATGCGTATACGCATGTTGCACTGCTACAACCCACGTACATTGGGAAATGTGCCCAAAATTGAAAAATGGTGTCGAGTTTCCATGTCACATCATGAGATCAATGATCCTTGGCCTTCCATATACTGGAAACGTTCTGACTCGGCCCTTCAGTTCCACTTGAAGTCTATAAATGGGCCAAATCCGTGCTATGTAAAAGAGGAGAAAGAATTCAACTTTGAGAGCAAAGTTACTCTGGAGAAATTATTCACTTCACATTGAGTCTGCATCCCTTTATCCTTTAAGTCTGAACACATTGTTCAGCCCCCAAGATCTTCCATTATTAATTGAGAACTTCATTGTATATCTTATATGAGATTTCCTTTGGTGGAGGATTGAAGTGGTGGAGGCCCAGCTGGAAGGAACTTAGTTTCTCGGTTTCGAACCGTCCCGACACAGAAGTTTGTAACTCATTCACTTCTGTTGATTATATCTTAATAGAAATACTCTTTTCTCGTCCAATTAATATCTCGAAAATATTTGAATTATTATTCCATGGGCGTATTTGTTATGAATTGATCCAGGTGGATATCGGTGGCTACCCACCTTTTCCAACTGGCTCAAAACGGCTTTCTAGCAATTTTGGTAATTTACTATTTTTAACAGTTTTTAACTTTTGGGGCCATTTTGAGGCCCTAAACGATGTTTTTTGGGAAAACAGATTTGCAATATCAAAGTTCCTACAATATTGCGCCTAAAATGAATCTCCTTGACAATACCTTTCCAACGGGCTATCATACGACTAAAACAGAGATCGTATGCAAAAGTTACGACCCCGGCAAGTTGATGTACTAACTTACCCAAACAGGGCCCATGTGACTTTTGGCGCTTCATCTCCTAGGGTTAGGTTTTTGGATGTCTAGGGTTTGTCGCATTCCTGCTTATTGTAAAAAGGCCTTCAGAGCCTCATTGTAATCATCTGCTTTTGAATGTGAGTATTCGTCACATCTCTTCTCAGACATAAGCTACCACCATGCTAGCGAGTCTTTCACTCTATATTTTTATAGTCTCTATACATTTCTTTCATTAATAGAAATCATGTATTACTGTATATTTGTGTTTATGGTTGCATCCATGATACATTTTTGTTATATTATTGAATATCTATGATATCACTGTGCATTTCTGTATTATATCTCCGCTCTCATTTCGTGCTGAAAATAATCTGGATCAGTGGTATCAGAGCAGGTTGCTCTTGATCATTTTTTTCAGTGCATGTCCCCGACGAGGTCCGAGTATAGAAATTTGGGTCTCGAGCTTGTCTCTATGGAAGAAAATTGCTCTCACACACCCAAGAAACCCTCAATAGTGGAAGAAAATAAAGACGACGAAGTAGATGATCCTATCAATATGTTCCTTGAGCAAGCTCTCATGCGACAGAGGGACGAAATGATGGAGAACTTTGTCCACATCCTTCAACGCCTGTCGATATCAACAGGCGCATCTTCATCAAGTGGCCACTTTGGAAGCACCTCACCTTTCAAGGTACAATTTAATTTTGATATTCCTGTATTTGAAGGACAGATAGATGCAAAAGCCCTAGACAAAAGGTTAAATCTGTTAGAAGGTTATTTCTTTGTTCACAATTTTTCCAACAGAGAAAAGATCACCTTCGCATTCCTTAAAGCTTTCCCTCATGTCAAACATTGGTGGGAAACTTACTAGGAGAAAAGTTCCACAGAGGAGTCTGGGGTCGAGCCCACTTGGGACTTTTTTGTGGATGCGATAAAGGAACAGTATTACCCTGTTGGAAACTATGAGGACCAGTACATGAGATGGACCACACTGCGGAAAGAGAGAGGCCAAGCAGTTCTAGATTTCACCAATACCTTCCATACCTTGCACACCAAGCTGGGTATCAAAGACTCCGAGTGACATTTGGTTCTGAAATACCGTGGGGATCTACACAGATACATCCAAACTAAAATGAATTTTCTGGACATCTCGTCACTCGGTTCTACTTATCGATATGTTGTTAAAATCGAGCAGAAGTTTAAGCACCAGAAAAAATGGGAGTTCGGATATGCAAATCCCCAACAACCAAAGTATGACAAAGACGGCCCTAACAAGCAACTTCCTGAAAACCAGTCTAAACCACAGGAAAAGAAGGGTCACGGAAAGACGAAGATGGACACCGAAAAATGGTGCGATTTCCACAAAATCCCCTGGCACAACACCGATGAATGTCGCTAAAAATAGTCATTGGTGGCCAAGATCAAACACAAGGAGCCGAACCCTGATTCATAATTTGATTCTAAAAATACTGGTAAAAGACAGATCATCGATGCAAACCCCACTGCTATTGTCCCGACCACAGCAATTCAACCAAAAACAACAACAAATCCTGAAGAGGGGGAGTGCATTTTTCATTCACAGATGTGGGTGAAGGGGACCCTGCTGCATTTTATTGTTAATAGCGGAAGCCAGAAGAACCTCATCTCAGCAGAGGTCGTCAAACAGTTGGGATTGTCGACAACACCACACCCATAGCCATACAACATCAGGTGGCTTCACCAAGGACGAGATCTTTGTATCAGCCAGCAGTGTGGATTGTCATACGACATCCAACCCTTCAAGGATGAGGTATTATGTGATGTTTCCCCACTGGATGTCTGTGATGTTCTCTTGGGCCAACCATATATGTGAAAGCGCCATGTTATTTATGAGTCTCGACCCTATAGTTTCATTGTTACTTTGGGGGGTCATCTCTACAGAATACCAGAGGTAGTTCTAACTATTGTTCCACCTAAAAAATGCTGCAAGGTAGTATCTCATACTGTAAAATTTAGCTTATTCACAATCTGTTCAAAAGGTGAACAGAAGGATACTGCAAACACTACAACCTCAGCCCAAGCACCTTCTATCCAACAGAAGTAGGTTGATAAGACTACAGCAAAGTGTAAAGATTCCTTCTGCACATAGTCATCTCATGTGGCTAGACTAGTTAAAAAGGTCCAACCCTTCCAGCCACATGTTCATGACAACCTTCAACAAGCTAAGCATCGCAACTTCTCCAACAAAGCAAGCAACTCATCAAGATGTAGATTCAACAAATGCTTTTCCCTCTCCCCCGGGCACTCAATGCAATGGACACCATTGCTTCCTAAGGAGGGAGGATTGATCCAGGTGGATATATGTGGCCACCCACCTTTTCCAACTTGCTCAAAACAGTTTTCTAGCAATTTTGGTAATTTACTATTTTTAGCAGTTTTTAACTTATGGGGGCGTTTTGAGGCCTTAAACGATGTTTTTTATGAAAAAAGGTTAGAAATATGTAATTTCCTTCGATATTGTGCCTAAAATAAATCTCCTCAATGATACCTTTCCAACGGGCTATCATACGCCTAAAACAGAGATCGTATGCAAAAGTTACGACCCGGAGAAGTTGATGTACTAACTTACTCAAACGGGGCCCACATGACTTTTGGCGCTTCATCTCCTAGGGTTAGGTTTTTGGATGTCTAGGGTTTGTGGCATTCCTTCTTACTGTAAAAATGCCTTCAGAGCCTCATTGTAATCATCTTCTTGCAAATGCGAGTAGCCGTCACATCTCTTCTCAGAGATAAGTTGCCACCATTCTAGCAAGTCTTTCACTCTGAATTTTTACAGTCTATGTACATTTCTTTCATTGATAGAAATCGTGTATTATTGTATATCTGTGTTTATGATTGCATCTCTGATACATTTATGTTATATTATTGAATATTTTTTATATCTCTATGCATTTTTGTATTATATCTCCGCTCTCATTTTGTGCCGAAAATAATCTGGATCATGAATGTTAATGGATTATGTTATTGAATGTGCTAGCATTATATATTATCACCACCATATACTTGTGTTGCTTGGTTGTTGAGGACTAGTTGCAGGTATATTGCTTTGGTTCAAGTGCTCAACGGTGGACTTCATCAAACGTTTGGGCGAGGTAGGCCTCTTATCTTGTCTTGTTAGCATATTTGTTTATATAGCATACTTGATATTAGAGTTGATTCCTGCAGTCATTTCCATCTGTTGTGGTTTACCCCTAGCCATAGAGAGATTTTCCTTGTAACAGAATTCGCGACCATATTGGGGAAAGAATCTTCTTTTTTGGGGTTTGGAGTGTTTTTTCTCCTTAGATTGCTCTCGTTCATATTGAGTTTCTTTTCATATGATTGTTGGATAGCCTCTGTTCACTTTGGGTCTGAGTTTCTTAGCCTTCTCCTTAGCCTAGCTGTGTTTTGACACATATACGTTGGTTTTTTCTTTACATTCATATACATACACGTGTTGTACTTCTGCAAGTTGCGTACATACGCATTTTTCCCTTGAACAGACGCGTACATCAACCTTTGTTGCTTGATTGCTAGGTTTGGTGGTTGTTGGGTAGGTTTTGATGATTGTTGAGTCTTCTTGGGTCTATGTGGTGACTGTTAAGTGTCTATGGAATGATAGGAAACCTGTCTTTGGTTGAATTTTTGGGTGGTGCCTTTCTCATCATCTTTTCATTTTGATTGTCCTTGCACCTTGAGATGGGTGTTTTGCTCATTGATATCCTACTTGGGTTGTTTCTGTCTATACATAGTAGAGTATTCATATATCAAGTTGTCGTTAAATCCTTGCATTTTAATTTTTTCTTATATTGAAAATACAAAAATATTAGGCATTTTACATTGATTAGCATTTTGTTCTCTTGAGTCTTTTGTCATTTATCTTAGTGCATGTAAAGGAAGATTGCATTTTTATTTAGAATTGCATAATTGAATTGAAAATTGCATTTTTAAGAAGCATATCATTTATTGGAAATTGAAGTTAGGACTTTGCATTGTATTCATATTCATTTATTTTACTTGATGAGTCATAACATCACTAGTTTCATGACCACACCTTTTGAGTAAGCAAGGCCATTAAAATTAATGTTATAATTTAAAATTTATTAGTAACTATTTTATTTTCTAGGGTGCATAAACTAGCTTAGGATTTAGTGCCTTGGAATAGGATTTTGCGACTAAACTTCTCCAAGGCTATTAAATCAGCATATGTGTTTGACTAAGGGAGTGGAGAAATACATTGCATAATCGATAATATTAGGAGGCTTCTCTTACATCGAAGTTAAGCAGGAGGTCGTGTGAGGTTGGTTGAAAAGATATCCCCCTGATACCTTCTTAGCGTCAGATTTATTTCTGGGGATCTATTCGTATATGGGGATCTTGCTAGTGCCCTTACCTTCGTGAGAGGTGGTGTTTTCAAGGTTTTGGGATTTGCTACCCTGCCCATACGGTGGACCTAACTTACGATTGTTCATCTATGCATCAGCTATACTGTGGTTGCTTAGTTGCTTGACTTAGGTACCACATAGGTTACTTGCATGGGTTATTCTGCAGGTACCCTGGGTCAGATAAGGGTCGGACAACACACAGCCTTTATGGAGGATTACCTCTCCAAGGGGATCTGACCGACTGGATTTTAATCCCACGAGGGCCCTTATAACTGATTTTGTTTCCTCCAATATTTAGCAACGGAGTCTCGTGCCCCTTTTGGGCGAGGCATACCTACTTTAGAGAGGGAGGTCCCTTTCAACCACTTTATCATGTTTGTGTGCATATTGATCATTTGATTATTTTGGGTGGGCTCTTTGATTATTAGTAGACCTTTGAGATTTTATATCGTGATTTGAGTTGTCATTATCATGGATAGTGGAGTTCATGTGGCTCCCTCCTTTACCACTATCCCCCCATGATGTTTACTCATTTCATGGGAACGAATCTGTCCACTTTTCATAATGGTATGCCAAATTATGACACGCAGTCCATACCTAGGGTCTCTAATCATTTTCCTATTGATATTCCAAGTGTTCCTTCACCCTTTCCATCCTCTCCCTGACCCACTTATCTGAATCCAAGTTTTGGATCTGGGGGCAACATGGCCTCGTCGTCTACATGTTTGTTTGATAGGAGTCATGTCCCTCAACCAACTCTCATTATGGGAGATTGTAACCTCCCCTCTTACAGATCCATTCCTAGCCATGTTTTTTTAGGAGCCAGTACTCAAATGGGTGGTTATTCTACTTATTATACCCCATGTGTGTATCATTCATCCGCCATGATGGTTCTGATGGTTCCTACGAACACTTTTCCCATGGTGGGTCCACATATGTCTTCTGGTATTTCATACAAAGGGAATCTATTTTATGGTTCGGGATACGCTCTTCACGGAACCCCTTCACATGGGGGAAACATATATCCTCACTTGAATAATATTTATCATACTATTGTCTCTTCACAGACATCTGCTTCAGTGATGATGCATGTACAAACCTCTATGGATCAATTAGGCGGAGGACACTACCTTTCCGGACAGAGACAGGGTGTAAACCAGGATCCTTCCTGGCCTGTAATATCTCAAAACCAGTCTTTCCCGTGACCTTGGTCTCAAATGCCACAACTCACCACCATCATTAGTCCAGTCATTGCCAGTCATATTGGAGCCCCATCACCAACCACTGCTAGTCATGTTGGAGATTGGTTGACAACCTCTACAATTCATGTTGAAGACCAGCAACCAGTCGTTGTTATTCATGATGGGAGCATCACTCTAGTCACCATGAGTCATATCCATATCACATCTTCAACCTATGTACATCATGTGGGATATGAACCTCCAGCCTCTGCCAGTCACGCTCACCAGCCATTGTAAATGACGTTGGGGGCATTTATATGATTGAGAAGCCTAAACGTGTCAAACGTAAGCCCATATTCCTTTGGAGGACCTGCAAAGGAAATCACCTTACTTGTTTGTGTCCTGCAACTATTGGGATAGCAGAAGCATGGTTCTCACCTAGGGGGCCTTCAAGTTTTGAGGCATATGTGGTTTCTCCACACTCTGTTTCTATTTTGATTGACACGGCAGCCATGTTGATGCAATCCTCGCCCGACCACGCCCCCATCTTCGAGGGTGACGTGTCTCTTGGCCTTGTTGTCACGCATCATATTCAACCAACGGTTTAAGAAGTGGTCGTACCAATGTAATTTTCAGTCAATCCAACCCTTCCCTTGAAGGGTGATGTGTCCTTCAACTATGTCATTAAAATTTTTAGTACTGCACCTTCTGAACAAGAGAGAATTTTACTCTCCCCAGGCACTCTCCCTCCAAGTCCTGAAGAGGTTCTCTTTGACTGGGATGATCTTGTGGGGTATCTAATGCCTCCTCCTATGCCTTTTCAAGTAAGAGATGTTATCCAATATATCATGGAGAAGGTAACCTCCGCTATCACTTTATCCTCCTCGACTTGGAGAGCTTTGGGTTTTCCCAAGCTTGTGTTGGCTATTCGTAAGATGTTGACCTTTCACAGAAGTCCAACACGGGAGCCTTGGCCTCCCCCATGACATGTTGCCTAGAAACCTCTCAAAGAGTCTAATTTAAGATCTTTTATGACTCGTCTAAAAAGAGAAAAGATTGTCGAGTGAATTTGTCCCTTTCACACTCGTTAAAATTGGACTTGAAAGGTTGTGAGTCTTGCTTAAGCTCTTTTCCGACTCCTTTTCAAAAAGTGAAAAGATTGTCTAGTGAACTTGTCTTGTTCACACTCGTAAATTGGATTTGAAAGGACGTCTATTTGGTACAAGTTTATCCCTTTTTCGAACCAAGTAGACTAAGATTATGGAAAAGGACATTTTTTGGCGTTAACTTATGATTGCATCTCATGCCCTTGCTTGCAGTATTGAGCCTATTGTCGGTTCTCTCTTTGTGTTATAAATTGTTTGCCTCGGCAGTTTTTGCATCCTTCGCAACTTGACACCTTATACCCAGGAGGGAACATTCCCATGAGTGTCCATGTCCCACATGCACCTCCTTGCATTGAGCATAGGTATGTTCCACTGCTTGAACTATTTTTGCTTACTTGTGACACTCATTCCCTCCTCTATATCATAACATTCATTTGACTATGAAAAAACAAAAAAAGATATGCAGGAAGGGAGTATTATCTTATATTGGCAGCAGTCGTGTCGCCTTTGAACGAATCACAAAAATTTTATTCCACTTGTCATCATAATTTTGTGTTTAGCATGGCCTTGGGAGGTTGAGCTCATTACAGAGAGTTTACTCCTCCAACTAGTTACTCTTCCAGTCCCTATGGAGAATTTGATTGATGCCTCCTGCATATCATGGTTTCATCATTGAGTATATGCTGCCAAAGTATTCCATATGTCTCATGCTCTTGTTCAAAGGATGTCTATCAACCTGTGTCAACCATTCCTCAAAAATATTGACTGTGCATATCGATCATACCCTCAGTTTGTCTCAGAATCACATGAAGTTGTAGTCATATTGTGCACCATGGTCCTACTTTCCTCATTGGTAGGTAACCTTGAACCCAACAGTCGACATTTCATCATTGGTCGTTGAATGGGTGGTTTCCCTTCTGTTTAATGACAATACATATATTCACACATTAGGATTCATGCAGTGTCTTGGATGTCATTAGCCTTATTGGTGGTTTCCTCACCTTTGTCAGCAGTTTTCCTCATTGGTTTCTATTCATAGGGTCTTTTTCGTGTAGCGCTTGCACCTGGCACACGTGAAAGACGCACAGGGTCATTGGTTCGTGAACATGTTCTTCGTCTGATTTCCTCCAAATCATCAAGCTCGTGATTTATACATCATGCTGAATGATGAGAGATTCCCCAATGCTCTTCTTTCAGTGGGTTCCCTTCCATCGACTTCAGCTCATCTATTCTGGAAATGAGACCTAGAGTCCTATGAGTACCTAGAGGCTTGCAGTCATTAGTGGCAGGTTCTTTCACCATCGACAGTTGGGAATACATCAATGTCTCTTCATCGATGGATTATTCAAGTGTTCGACCCTGAATCCTTTATTCACACTTGTAAGAATGTACTCGGTGGCTTGACACCTATTTTCATCATCTGTAGGTTGTCTTGCGTTTGTTAACGATATACCTCAATGACCGGTAATCAAACAAAGTCTCATTGTGTTCGACCTCAACTCTTTTATTCACATAATGTAGACTTGCACCTTTGGCAGATTGTGTAGAAGACTTGAAGACATCAGTTTGTAGTCAGAGCTTTCCTAAGTTGTTGCTACCTTTTCATTGGACCAGTACATGTGTGACTTTAGTGATCATGGGAGATCAAATTGTACTCCATTGTATACAGATATCTTCAGATTGATTTTGAGACTAGTTTTACTAGGTCTTGTTTGTGGCTATGACAGACTTTGGCATGTAACCACATTTGTATTTGCCTATTCATGGCCATGGACAATTGTTTGGTATATTTTCACATGGATCTGCAGTGTAATTCAAATTAGCAGCCATGTATGCAAAGTCAGTACAAATTGTAATGAGTAACTAGTTCTTCCAGCTAGGTCCCCATTACTCCACTTCTGGGTTTTATAATGTATTTCGGCCATTGCAGATAGTCCTCTGACCTCAAACATTAGGGGGCATCTATTATAGAAATATTTGCCTCACCCCATGCAATCTTGCACAAAAGGTATTTTTCCATTTCCCTATGCAGACTTGAAGTCACTTTTTGCAAATCCCAGAGCTAAAAACATGATTTTTCCACATATACGTGCCCTACCTATATTATAGCATGTGTATATACAGGTTGCACCACTACAACCCGTGTACATTGGGAAATGTGCCCAAAATTGAAAAATGGTGTTGTGTTTCCATGTCACGTCATGAGATCAATGATCCTTAGCCTTCCATATACTAGAAACGTTCTGAATCGGTCCTTCAATTCCACTTGAAGGATATAAATGGGCCAAATCCAAGCTATGGAAAAGAGGAGAAAGAATTCAACTTTGAGAGCAAAGTTACTCTAGAGAAATTAGTCACTTCACATTGAGTCTTCATCCCTTCGTCCTTTAAGTCTGAACACATAGTTTAGCACCCAAGCTCTTCCCTTATTGGTTGAGAACTTCATTGTCTCTCTTGTATGAGCTTGCCTTTGGTGGAGGATTGAAGTGGTGGAGTCCAAGCTGGAAGGAACTTAGTTTATCGGTTCCGAACCATGCCGACACAGAAGTTTGTAACTCATTCACTTGCACTGATTATATCTTAATAGAAATACTATATTTCTTGTCTAATTAATATCTCACAAATATTTGAATTATTATTCCATGGGCATATTTGTTATGAATGTTGATGGATTATGTTATTGAATGTGCTAACATTATATATTATCACCATATGCTTGTGTTGCTTGGTTGTTGAGGACTAGTTGCAGGTATATTGATTTGGGTCAAGTGCTCAACAATGGACTTCATCAAATGTCTGGGCAAGGTAGGACTCTTATCTTGTCTTGTTAGCATATTTGTTTATATAGCATACTTGAGATTAGAGTTGATTTCTATAGTGATTTTCGTCTGTTGTGGTTTACCCCTAGCCATAGAGAGATTTTCCTCGTAACAGTGGCTCCAACATTTTTGAGACCAAAAGACATGATGTGATATGTGAAAGTACCCCGTGGTGCAATAAACACATTTTGTATTGGTCTGCGTGACGAATTTGGATCTATTTGTAACCAGAGAATCCATCCATGAAGGAAAGGACTTCAGGTCTAGCACAAGCATCAATCACTTGATTGATGAAGGGAGTTGGGAAGTTGTCCTTGGGAAAATCTTGGTTTAAGTCTCTGTGCAAACACAGATAGTGCCTTGATTTTTGATGACAAGGACATGGTTAGAGATGCATGATGTCTATGTAATGGGATAGATAAAATTGGCTTTGTGAAGCTTGTTGATTTCTTCTTTGATGTTAATTACTTTGGATGGGTGAAGGGGGTGTTTCTTTTAGTGAACAAACACAACATCAGGCCATGTGTTGATATGATGTTCAATGATGGCATGGGTCAATACTAGGAATTTTGGTGTAAGACCAGGCAAATATGTCCTGAAATTTATGAAAAAGAGCCTTGAAAAATATCTCTTTGGTAATGTATGGTTTGACGAAAATGTCCACTCTGATGCTCAGGGAAATACTGGCCAAGTTACATTCTTCAAAAGTGTTGGGGTGTGGATTGGGTTTCTAAACCAATCAATATTCCCAAGAGGAATGAAATCCTTGGTTTCAACCACACAGATATATGATGGTGTAGTGGGTTGAAAAGCATCCTAATGTAGGAAGAATGACCATTGGCTAGTATTTACTAATGGAAGAAATATTGGCCATGTTACATTCTTCAAAAGTGTTGAGGGTGGGGATTTATTTTTTTAACCAATATATATGCTCAAGAGGAATGCAATCTTTGGTTTCAACCACACAAATATTTGATGGTGTAGTGGGTTGAAAAGCATCTTGATGGTGCATCACGTCCCAGGGGTAATCAAGTGATGTCAATGCCTCTAAAATGTCTTCGTTAGAATGGAAGACATGTGAAGGGGGAAAAGGATACCTTTTAGAGGATTGAATGGGCTAGGTCAACTTTATGGTTCCAAACATATCACACAATAGTGACACAATATTTTGTGTTGAGGAACCGACATATGTCGAGATAGCACAAACATAATGGTATTATCGTTGAATGGTGTTTGTGAGTATGTCTGAGAATGGAAGATGGGTACTAACCACGATAGGTGATGACTATCCTAGTAACGTTAGTGAACCTATAATTGAGGAAACATAAAATATGTACACACACA
>JZKD02S0621826.1:0-15802 GCA_000966675.3 Picea glauca | reverse complement strand
CTTAATTAAATTCACTAAGAAGGTCATAATGGGCATATTACTTGGAGAAACCTCTTAGTGTAATAGCTCATCGGAATCGAGAGGAAGAGCACTACAGGATAAGATGATGAGAAGTCACTTTCAGTGGTCGGAGAAGCCATCAGGATGGATAAATCACTTTTTAGAGGTAAAATGGTTAATTAATTAATTAATTAAGTGATTTAATCAAGGAATAATAAAATAAAGTAAAAGTCACTTGGAAGGAAAAAGGTCAACAACGAATTAGAGTTTCAAGAAGCTATAAAGGAAGGGTAAAGCAACCTAATTCATTATGCATTGTTATGATTTGATGTTGAGAGTTCCCAGAGGAGGAGGAGAGTCGACCTTACTATTTTGTGGATTTCTGGAGGAAACCACCATCATTGATCAGTTTCGGTGTTGAGAGACACACCCTAGCCCATCGGAGATACCATCCATGTATTTCACCGTACTGTTCAAGAGTATCCATTGCAGAGTGCGCAACTCAGCTAGTGAGGGCGCAAGTCAGTTTGAGGGTTTGGAGAGTTGCATGAGATCTGTATCCAGATTGCAGTTTCCTTCCAACCCATTTGAGATCTAGCCAGGGCGCTTCTATTGAGCCATCTATCATCAAATTATGACGATGGAATCTTGCAGATTAACTCATTCATCCATTTAGGGCGCAGCTCTTCTGGATAGACATTTGGTGTTGCATGCAGAGTTTCAGAGCAGATCCGAACAAATCCTTCCGACCCATTTCTTTATTTGGCGAGATGATCGTTTTGAGCCATATAGCAGCAGATTTCATTGGTGGAATCCTTTGGGGCACATCCAATGCTTCAGGAGGTGCGCAAACCCCCCAGGGGTCCAGATCCAGTGCCTTAGAGACCAGATTCAAGATCTGGCACTCACCCATTTCAGTCTAGAGGCCAGGGCGCTTCTTTTGGAGCAATTTCCAGCGTATTTCGATGGTCTGAACTTTCGGACAAGTTTCCCAACTGGTGGCGATTACCGTACTTCGTCGGAATCACATATTTTCGTCGATCTATCCATGCATGCATCAGATCTACTATCATCTTCTAATCACGAGTATTTTTATGTTATTTGATTGTATTCCAGTGCTAATCCCTGAGATCTGGCTGACGTTTATATTCTATATTTCCAGTAGGCTATTGTATTTCCAAGCTCGAACCATATAATACATGATATTGGGCAATTGATGTTCTTTACTTCTGCATGCATCCTTTATATGTTGTTTAAACCATAAATATGAAACATGCAATAACCAACATGCACATGCAATAACCCACATGCACATGTAATGACCATCAAGATCTCAAACATACAACTGAAACGCATCCAGAAACCCCCAGTGTATCAAATATGTAAGACAGAATAATAGTTCAGTAGCAAATATCTTGATCAACGGGATCATGGATATTTCATAAGGGCTCAATGCCATGAATTGGAATCTCGAAAAGAAGTAAATACTCAACTAGTGAAGAAAATTCAAAAGCGGGAGCAGAAAAGGGAACAAGAAATAGCTATAAATTTGAAGGTGGTGAACAGACAAGCTCACCAAATATGCTCAAACCACCGGACAATTAGAGAATTAAAACAAGCTCTGTTCCGTCAATCTTCAGTTCAAAAAATCTCATTTTCCTCCAAAGGCTCCCAAGCCTTGCAAGAAGTTAGCCAAGAATTCCAACCTCAACAAGATCAAAGCGTCTAGGTAGAGTACCAATAAGAAGTGGACACCACTCTCTGTTAGTTTTGTAGCTCAGTAGGTGTCCTAGCATGGGCCTAAGTGTCCTAGGCATGGTGATGAACACATTAAACAACCTAGATCAACTTATTTATCTTTTTCCTAAGTCTAACTTAGGAGTTCAACAATTTTTTTGTGTGAGTGCTTTGTGGGGCCTAGTCTAGTGGGGTGCATGGCTTAGTGGAGTGTGGGGTCCAACCAAAGTGGGAGTGCCTCACTCTAAGCTATTGAAGGCATGGCAAAGCACACATATCAAGACAAAAAGGTGGCTAAAGGAAGGATAAAGAGAGGGGTTGAGGGTCAGGAGGATATACACATTTCTCATTTGCGAGGTTGAACAAGTGAGTTGAAGGAGGGAGCTTGGCTGAGGGAATTTTTGGATGAGGAAGAGGGAAAGAGCATAGTTGAGAGAGGGGTGCTTTGGTTGGGTCGAATCTACAGGGAAGAGAAGGGTCATACAAGCACACATCAGCAAGGAAGAGGATCGTACAACAACAAGGAAGAGGGCCAATTTTGGTCGTACGACATCAACAGAAGAGGGTCGAACATAAGAGGACATACAGGCCGATTTTATGAGCAAGAGAGAGTTGAGAGGAGGGTTGTATAGGCCATACTGTACAGGGTCATACAAGTCATACTTTGTTGGACCACACAACCTCGTCTTGGCTAGGTTGTACTGCTAGATAGTGAGTTGATTTCTTCTTTAAGAAATTCTGGGTTTTCTGTTGTAATTTTCTCATTCCTTTGAAGCCAATAAAGCCCCTCATTTGTTGGTTTTCCCCACACTAGGGTTTCCAGGGTATTTTTAGTGTTGTCCATTTTATGTGCTTGGTCTCTGTGTATGCTTCTGTTGTTTATTTATGGTTTAATAACTCAGTTGTAGGTTATATGCATAATTTATCAATTTATATCATCAAGTAAAAATGATTGGGTTAAGTAAATTATTAGCAATAATTTCATGAGATGAGTTATAGGAAATTTAACATTGTATCAAAGCTCAGCCTCTGAGTACAAAAGGAGTCAAGTTATTTACTGTGCAAACCAGGGTGTGAATCAACAAGGGGACGTGTTACTAGAAATAAACCAGTATGAAAGAAGATTTTTAGAGCTATTGAAATATGTGCCTTTTATCAAGGATGAACATGTGAAGATTTAGAGGTACTTGAGTGGGTTGGCCTCATTTATCATTGACAAGATACAATATTATGACCCTGAGACGTTGGAAGAAACCATAAGGCATGCTAAGTGTCTTTATAACCAACAAGGAGAGCAATGGGGGAGGTTCCAAGAACATGGGAAAAGTGAAATGCTTTGCATGTCATAAGATTGGCCACTATGCCAACCAGTGTCCCAAGAAGAAGAATGAGGAGGAGGCATAGGTAGCAACAACAACATCTACGGAGATAGATGAGTTTGCAGAGAAATTCAAGGAGGAATTTTCTCTGGCTACCTTTCTTTCAAGCAACAGTTTTGCAGAGTTGGAGGACATTGGGGCATGGATCATGGACAGTGGATCATCTTGCCATATGACGAGAATGAGGTCATTGTTCCTTAGTGTTTCAGATATGGGCTCAGACTTGTATGTGAAGAGTGGGGCTAGCACCTTGCACACAATGAAGGGGGTTGGATGTGTTAGAATCCAGCTAGAGTCAGGTGGTTCTTTGGAGGTGGTCGAGGTGTTGTTTGTTCTAGAGATAAAGGTAAAATTTCTCTCTGTGTCAACTCTGGAGGATATGGAGTATGCAGTTATGTTTGAGGATGGACATGTACTCATACGTTCAGAGGGAGCGACCTTGGATGTAGCAGTGAGGCTTGGCATCATGGAGGGTATGATGTACAGGGTGTTGGGACAACCTGTAGTTGTAATGTCCCTAATCTGGAACCCTTTAGAATTGTACATATAGGCTGGTGAGTCATTGGAACCAAGTGTAAATGTAATGTACATTTAGGCTGGTGAGTCGTTGGCATTAAGTTCTAATGTTGTGCACACCTGGGTAAGTGTGCACATTGCACTATGTTGTGCGCACTTGGGTAAGTGTAGTAATGACTAGAAGTGCGCAAGGCTAAGATATGTGTGTGTGTGTGTGTGCACGCAGTGTGTGTGATTGGATATGTTTTGCGGTCGAAGAGCATGTGTGACTATTGGGCTTGTGAACCGGGAAGCAGATAGGCCAATGCACCTATCCATGTAAATATAATCATGATTATTAATATAATATTGCATCACTGCACAGAGACAAACTCAGACGAAAAGAGACGGGGAGCTAACTCCACCGAAAAAGGGAAAAGAGAAGAATATTTTAATAATATTTCTGAAAAGTGTCATGTGGATATGTTTTTATCCTAACTTCCCAAGGGTAGGAAATGAGTTACCAAGTGGCTTAAAGCTACTTTTGAAGGTGACACGTGTTAAGTGGAAGGCATGCAATATATATCGTTGGTCATAGTGTATTTGGAAGGGGGGGGATTATTATTCATGTTGTAGGCTCTCGTGAGGAGAAGGGGGTCGGACTGTATGGAAAATCTGATTATTACCTTATCTTCTCAGAGAAGCTTGTAAGGAGTTGTGGTGTTGTAATTTGAGTTACCGACGAGGAGATGGGTTGAAAAACCATTAGCAGACTCTCTAGGTGAGAGATTGGTTTTTGAGAAGTGGTTGTTAGACCGGGGAGCTTACTCTCTAGGTGAGAGTATCATTGTGAATTGTTTCCCGTTGCGCTCAAGATTAGTCACAGGGCTCAGAGACTTCATGTCTGATTTATTGTTGGTAACTCTGGGAAGGGAGGTGGGGCAGTCGAAGGACTGTTGAGCAGAGAAGGGGAACGCCTCCTTGGGTGTGACAAGTGCGTGGGGAATGAGGGAATGTGGGCTAGTTGTAGCAGTGGGCACCTAGGACTGAGAAATTCTATTGAGAGTTAGACCTTAGGGTGTTTCTAGAAGTCTTTTTCCATGGTGGAGTTGAGTCCCAGCTCGAGGGTGACCTGTTGTTGAAAGTTTATGAGAAACAACATCTATGGCTGGGAGGAACGTCTCAGTTAAGGTCACAGTTGGTGACTTTCATAAAAGATAAGTGTTCCTAATGCACTTGTCTTGTTTATTGTATGTTTGTTTATCTATGTTTGATATAGGTTAATTCTTGTATGTAAGTCGCATATAAGTAATTGTTAGTATTATGTTTAATGCTGCTTGCACCTGTAAGAATGATGCTTATGGCATGTATTTGTAGTTATGCATGAGTATGCCAACTGATAATTTCCTTGCTTGCAAAGATAATCTTGTGATTTTGGTTATGAGTCTTCAAGAAGAGGATTGAGTGGTTAGGTGTGCAGGAAAGTAGGATGTGTGCACAAAAGGCTGGATTTCGTGTGCGCGTTCAAGGAAATAGACTCCATGCACAACAAAATCAGATTTAACGCACGACGCCAAGATGATTCTATGCGCGGTTATGTTGTGTGATCAGTATGTTGGTTCACGTAGTTAGTGAGTTACTTCCACTGCTTAAGGTTGTAATAAAAAGAGAATGTTGCTTCTGTTGTTACAAGTTTTGTTGCGTGACTCAAGTTTGGGTTGAGCGCATTACTTCAAGTGATACTTCTCAGACTTGTGTTAGAGTAGAATCTGCGTAGTGAAATTTTAGTGTAACATTACTTAGTAGTATGTTGGGGATGTTATAGTTTTGTTCACTCATAACTACAGAAGTTGAGGTTGACTGATGTGGCCCAGCCTGGGGTGGTTGCGTGATAGGTGTGTGGGGAATGAGGGATTGTGGGCTAGTTGTAGCAGCGGGCACCTAGGACTGAGAAATTTTGTTGAGAGTTAGACCTCAGGCTGTCTCTAGAATTCCTTTTCCCTGGTGGAGTTGAGCCCCAACTAGAGGATGACCTGTTGCTGAAAGCTTATGAGCAACAACGTCTATGGCTGAGAGGAACATCTAAGTCAAGGTTGCAGTTGGTGACTTTCATAAAAGATAAGTGTTCCTAATGTACTTGTCTTGTTTAACATATGCTTGTTTATATATGTTTGATATGGATTAATTCTTGTATGTAAGTCGCATATAAGTAATTGTTAGTATTTTGTTTAATGATGCTTGCACCTATAAGTATGATGCTTATAGCATGCATTTATAGTTGTGCATGAGTATGTCAGTTGATAATAGCCTTGCTTACTAAGATAATCTTGTGATTTTGGTTTACTCTTCAAGAAGAGGATTGAGTGGTTGGGTGCGCATGAAAGTAGCATGTGTGCACAAAAGGCTAGATTTTGTGTGTGTGTTCAAGGAAATAGACTCTATGCACAACAAATCCATATTTGGGTGCACAACGCCAAGATGGTTGTGTGTGTGGTTATGATGTGTGATCAGTATGTTGGAGCATGAAATTAGTAAGTTACTTATGCTACATAAGGTTGTAATGAAAAGAGAATGTTACTTCCATTGTTACGAATTTTGTGGCGTGACTCAATTTTGGGTTGGGGGGGTTACTTCAAGTGATACTACACAGACTTGTGTTAGAGTAGAATATTTGTAGTGAAATTTTAGTGTAACATTGGTTAGTAGTATGTTGGGGATGTTACAGTTTGGTTGACTAAAAACTACATAAGTTGAGGTTGCGTGACATGGCCCAACCTAGGTGGTTGGGGACATTACATTATGGTATGAGAGCTATTGGTTCAACATTGGACTTGTATGGGTCTGAGACTATCATGAATATATGTGTGCACTAAGAATTGGTGTCGTGTGATGCAAAGTTTTGTTTACGCGAAAAATCATTAGTGCACAATATAAAGTGGTGATGCGCACAAAGACAATGATGCGCGGGTATGCGCACTAGAGTTTTAGATGTTAAAATCATCCAAGAAATCTAACAGAAGGATTCTGACAAAACGATGGAAATTTTTCATGTAGTTGTTGCAGGAAATCATCCAACGAATCTTAATTTCCTGCACATTGTGCGGAATTATCAGCGAATAGAGCAGGACTGAGTCAGTGCAAAAGGTTAAAAGCATGGAAGATGTGTAGAGGACTTATAGTCCTAATGATGAATTCAAGGATCTTTATGTTGGGTGGGTGTTGATGGTACCGAATCTAAGGAGGAGCACACGAACTTGGTAGAAACTATAAATGTATGGCATAAAGATGTCCAGAGCTATAAGGTTGATAACAAAAGGCTTATGAGAGCCAAGGAGCAACACGATGACTTTAATGTCAAATTAATGCAGAGCTTGGACATAATAGAAAATAATATGGATAAGAAGACATATTCGAGTAGATCAAGAAGTTGCAGGTCTCATGATGAGAAAAGAACAGAAGAAAGAAGTGTTGATAAGCATTCTTTCAAGAAAGAGCACAGTAGCTAAAGTCCATCTCCTGTTAGAAAGCATAAGAGAAGGACTAAGGTGGACGAGCTACATGGAGAAATGAATAAAATCAAGCCTCCTACATTTGATGGTGAGCACAAGAAGGATGAATCTGCAAAGACCTAGTTGTTGGGTATGAGGAAGTACTTCCAACTGCATAACCATTCCATGCAAGCAGAAGGGAGAATTGTTATTTATCAGTTATATTGAAAAACATCAATGTGGTGGGATCAATATGTGCAAGTGCGGCACATTGATGAGAAGAAAGTGACTTGGAGAGAGTTCAAGAAGCATTTCCAAAAGAAATACTTAACCAAGCACTACAATGACAAGAAAATGAAGGAGTTCTTCGAACTCAAGCTCGGGAGCATGACAATAGATGAGTACGAAAGAAGATTTTTAGAGTTGCTGAAATATGTACCTTTTATCAAGGATGAACAAGTGAAGATTCAAAGGTTCTTGAGTGGGTTTCCCTCATTTATCAGTGACAAGCTATAATATTATGACCCTAAGACGTTGGAAGAAACCATAAGGCACTCTAAGTGTCTTTATGACCAAAAAAGGGGAAGACAGACTTTCCAAAATGCTTGGGAAGATAAGATGAAAAGCAAGGTGGAATCGAGGAAGAAGGGAGTTAAGCCACCATTTTTTTCAAAAATATTGTGCAAGGACAGTCAACTCTCTTGGAACCTAAAATGTCAGAAACAGTGGGACAAAAGTCATGGCAACAACCTATACAATGTTGGGGTTGTGGCAGAAATCATATGTGCAAATATTGGACTGAAAGAGGTGATAAAGCGAGGACTGCACACGGTGTACAACAAGTTGCAAAAGTGGAGGATATGGGTAGAAATGTACAAAGGATTTACGCAATGCTGGACAACCAACACGTTGAATTCAAGTTGCACACGATCGAGGTGGAAGGTAAGATTAATGACCAACCCATTGTTATTTTAATAGAATCACTAGCCAGTCATAGTTATCTAGATCCTAAGATGGTGGAAATGTTCCATCCGTCGAGAAGCAAGCTTGGGAAACCTTGGTTGGTACAATTAGCTACAAGAGCAAAAAGGAAAATTAATGAGATGGTTAAGGCATTTTCAATGGATATGAATGGACTGCGCACAAAGTGTTAAATATCAAAGATCTTTGAATACATTAACCACACAAGATATATGGAACAATATAGAAAAAACACTCTTTATTATAAAAAAAACCTTGAGGTAGGGAAACACCATACAATGGATCCTATTATGGAAGGGATCCTCTCCTATTCACTTGCTTCTTCAAGGGGGAAACCTCCTAATGAACTTCAACTCCAAACACAATACTTCTCTTCACATCCCATTACATTGCTTGAACCTCTTTATATAGTGCTACCAACCAGCTAAGAACATTCTAGAGGAAGAAACTTCTAGAAGCAGAAGTCCTCTTACATTTATTATATCTAACTACTATAGTGGGCCTTATTTAATACTATAGTGGACCTAGTCCACCTTACATTGAATGACCTCCACTATGAGCCCTTTGGGCCCTCCACTACCTCTCTAGCTACCTAACATTCCATCCCCCTTATGAAAGCGTAGTCCTCAATGCTTGTTATGAGGGTGTACAACCATATACTAGGGTTCCATGGATAAGTGTGGACCATAGTGATGAAGTAGACTAGAAAACTAGGGTCCCATGTAGAAATGAAAGTCACGATGTTGAAGTAGTCCAACCGCCATTGTGAACTGGGGTCCCATGTCCAAGTGCTCATGTGAACTCCATGCGAAAGATATCAAAACCCTATAACCAAATGAAAATGATGCTCCAAATACTAACACTTGTCACGTGGATCCAAATAAGAAGATCCATTCACATAGTGGGAAAGGGGCGAAGATAAATCTTGAAGGAACCATACCACTGTAGAATATATAGGCTAAACATTGGGAATCATAACTAGCTCCTGATTGATCACATTGTTGTTCTCTATAACAGGTGGAGTAGAGTAATCAAGTAAAATATGAAAGTGACAACAATCCATATACCAATCATCACAATTGGCCTGAAAATCATACCAAGCAGATGCCTCTTGATGATATTCATCCATAATATACTTGTCCTACCTTGAAAGTGTGATCCATGTCTGGATGTCTTCTAACTTCCTTTGAAGTTTCATGAGGAGTTGAAAGGGAGTAGCTATTGGAAACACCACATATAATATACCAAAAGAAAACTATTAAAATACTCTATCCAATGGCATTGATATGGTAGCAATCTGACCACCTTGTGAAAAAGTAATGAGCTCTACAATCCCATCGTCGTCATGAAGACCCTAAAAAATGGTTGATTTTGAATCAACAATATCTTCACGTTCGAATCTTTGATTTGGGTGATTTGTTTTTTGAAATCGGCTATTTTCTAAAGAGGAAATCAAATATGTAATTTGTTTTGGAAAATTCATCCCCAATTGCTACAGAAATTAAAAAAAAACACGCGGTCATTTGCGTAAAAACCCTGAAAATAATAGATCTTAAAATGTCAATAACTTTACTTCCTAGACTACGTTTTGAACGATTTTTTTATTTATTTTTAAATTGGGTGTTTTTCTAAGAGGAAATTAGATCTACAACCAGTTTCTACAAATCTTGCACAAAATTCTACATAAATCATCTGAAATGTCGCGACCCTCTTTTTCTTCTCCGAATTTTTTCTTGTTGCAAAAATAGAAAAAAATTGTCCCTTTTTGTGGTCAAAGAAAGTGCTCTTATACCAATTGTTAAATACCAAATATCTTTGAATGCATTAACCACACAAGATATATGGAACAATATAGAAAAACCACTCTTTATTATAAGAAAACCCTTGAGGTAGGGAAACACCATACAATGGATCCTATTATGGAAGGGATCATCTCTTGTTCACTTACCTCTTCGAGGGGGCAACCTCCTAATGAGCTTTAGCTCCAAACACAATACTTCTCTTCACATCATAGTACATTGCTTGAACCCCTTTATATAGTGCTACCAACCACCTAAGAACAATTTAGAGGAGGAATCTTCTAGAAGTAGAATTCCTCTTACATTTATTATATATAACTATCATAGTGGGTCATATTTAATTATATAGTGGACCTAGTCCACCTTACATTGAATGACCTGCACTATGGGCCCTCCGGCCCCCCCACTACCTCTCTAGATATCTAACATTGCCCCTTTTTTGTGGCCAAAATTTTTTTTTGATATCAATTCTTAAGTACCTAAATAGATCTACAAATATACTTTAGAAATAACCAAGGATATCAACAACAATACACCAAGCCATTCACCAAATACTGAACATAAGAAATAGTCAAAACCCTT
Source organism: Picea glauca (assembly GCA_000966675.3). Classification (NCBI taxonomy): domain Eukaryota; kingdom Viridiplantae; phylum Streptophyta; class Pinopsida; order Pinales; family Pinaceae; genus Picea; species Picea glauca. The sequence continues at coordinate 5,341 of JZKD02S0621826.1, read as the reverse complement.
GAGGTAGGGTGACACCATATATTATTCCTTATGGAAGGAATGCACTCCTCAAGCAATACTTGCTTGTTACAATAATAATATTCTTCACTCTGCTCCAATACATTTCTTTCACTTCTTTATATAACATTCTCTATCTTCTAGGAACATTCTAGAGAAGGAATCTTCTAGAAATCCTATCTCTTGTATCTAACTATCATAGTGGGCCTTATTTAATATAGTGGACCCAGTCCACCTTACATTGAATGGCCTCCACTAATACTACATAACCACATTCCCCATTGAATGGCCTCCACTAATAATACATAACCACATTCTCATTGGGTACCTCCCTAGGTACCCTATATTACCTTCCTAGGTATGCTACATTCCATCTCTCTTCACATGTTTCATCCTCAGAACACATGAAGAAAAAATACAATATGATCGACTAAGCAATGTATCCAACTAGTACCAAGTACGACCATCCATCCATCCTAATGGAAGGTGAACATGATGTCCAATTGTTGCCTTGTCACCCTGGTCTGGATTTGTATCCTGCGAGTGTTTCCATGGGAGTGGTTCTCTAGCCTAGTGTCTTCTTGTAGTGTTGGTAGGCCTCCATGCACCTCTAGATTTTGTTCCTTTCTAGTTCCCTGTTGGTGCATAAGTGTGTTGATGTTCATGCCCTTGCCTTGATGATTGTTGTTTCTCGATATGATGTGGATGGTGATATACAACAATTGTAGGAATATGTTCTTTTTTCTTCAAATATGCAACACCTTGTGCTTTTGATTCAAGGACCTCCTTAGCTTCTTGATTATGTCCTTCCTATGGTTTTGTTTCATCTCCTTATGTATACTCTACCTCTTATTCAACTTCAGATTCTTCATTAACTTCTTTGCTTTCCGCCATAGGCCCTTCTTGCTTACTAAGAGACACGTCCTGCAATGTAATTTTCTTTTTTCTTGTACCAAAGCTTTAGAGACTTCTTTTGCACATTAATATTAACTGTACCAACTGAGTCCATCCATGGATATGCCAAAAAAATATCCACATCAACCATATTTATAGCATGGAAATCAGAATGCAACACATATTTATCCATAATGAACTTCAAATCTTTAAAAAATTGAACATTTTTACCCTCAACCTATGTGCTTTGGATATTTTTTGCAGTAACTTGCAATCTATTAACCAACTGAACATTGATACAAAAAAATTGATAACTAGGGTTAATAGAAACAATTACATTTTCTTTATGAATACAACCATGAACCTGTAATATAGAGTTGCCATGTGAAAATAAACCCTTGGTGCTTTTTTAATCCTTACTCTTGGCACAAATCTACTTGTCTAAAAGCACTTTTTCAAATTCTTCATTAGGGAGTGCCATCATTTGGCTATAGTTAAGCGACTTCCACCAAATGGCTACATCACCTTGTAATTTACAATCTACCCCAGTTTTCCAATACTTTGTCCATTTTGACTTCCTCTCTTTGATAAATTCTTCAATACTAGGGCCATCATCTTTTCCAGTAAAATACATCTTGCTTGGAATAAATATTCAACAAAACCTAAATCTTAAAAATATCTTATCGTGTAAATCGTGTGGCTTTTTCTAGGAAAAACCATGCAAATTAACAAATTTAAAATGATGATAACTTTACTTCCTGGACTTCGTTTCGGCCGATTTGTTTTTTGAAATTGGGTATTTTTTCGAGAGGATTTAAAATATCCAATTTGTTTTTCCAAATATGGCTCGGAAAGCTTAAGATATGAACCTGAAGTGCGTTTCCCTTCTTTTTTACCTAGAAACAATTTGCAAAATAGAGCCAAAAATTCTTCCATTTTTTGGCCAAGGAAAGTGCTCTGGTACCAATTTCTAAATACCAAAGATCTCTAGATACATTAACGACTCAATATGTATGGAACAATATAGAAAAACTACTCTTTATTATAAGAAAACCCTTGATGCAGGGAAACACAAAACAATGGATCCTATTATGGAAGGGATCCTCTCATGTTTACTTGCTTCTTCGAGGGGGAAACATCCTAATGAGCTTCAACTCCAAACACAATACTTCTCTTCACATCCCATTACATTGCTTGAACCTCTTTATATAGTGTTACCAACCACCTAAGAACATTATAGAGGAGGAACCTTCTAGAAGCAAAAGTCCTCTTACATTTATTATATCTAACTACCATATTGGGCCTTATTTAATACTATAGTGGACCTAGTCCACCTTACATTGAATGACCTCCATTATGGGCCCTTCGGGCCCCGCACTACCTCTCTAGCTACCTAACACAAAGGCTGATTTGAATTGTACCTTTGGGTTCGTATGATTGCCTCATTGGTATGGATTGGTTTGACGAGGACCATGTTGTCCTAGATTGTTACGATAAGGAATTTACTTGCTTGGATGAGAAAGGAAATTCCAGATCATTTCAAGGAATTCCAAGAGTTGTGACTATCAAATAAGTTTTGGCTTTGCAACTAAAGAAAATCTATAGGAAAGGATGTCAGATATTCGTAGTGCACATGGAAGAGGCACCTAAGGATAAAGTGTCAGGTACGAAAGACTGCGTAGTGCTGAAATAGTTTGAGGATATGTTTAAAGAGATATCGGGATTGCCTCTGAAAAGAGATATCAAATTCTCTATAAATATGATACCGGGAGCAATACATGTATCCAAGACTCCTTATAGGATGAGTACGTCGTAGATGAAGGAGTTGCAGATGCAACTTGAAGAGCTTCTGAAGAAGGGATATATACACCCAAGTTTGTTGCCTTGGGGTGCACCAAATTTGTTCATGAAGAAGAAGGATGGTATGCGAAGACTGTGTATTGACTTCAGGAAGTTGAACAAGGTAACAATGAAAAACAAGTATCCTCTGGCAAGGATAGATGACCTGTTTGATTAGTTGAGAGGAGTGTAGATATTTTCCAAGACAGATATCAGCTATGGATATCATCAAGTGAGAATCAAGGAAGAAGACATCAGTAAGACTGCCTTTAGAAAAATGTATGGTCATTACGAGTTTACAATGGTGCCATTTGGGTTGTCGAATGCACCAATTGTCTTCGTGAGTTTGATGAATGGAGTTTTCAAAGAGTACTTAGATAAGTTCGTCGTCGTATTTTTGGATGACATTCTTATTTACTCAAAGTTCGAGGAAGAGCATGAGAAACACTTGAGCATGGTGTTGCAGGTGTTGAGGGAGCATTAGCTTTATGCAAAGCTGAGCAAGTGTTCATTTTATCAGCGACAAATTCACTATTTGGGTCATGTTATCCCCAACTCCTAGGGATAACTAAGGAGATGATGTCTTGAGGCCCTTAGGTTGCAGACATGGAGTACTGAGAGACAACTTGACCAAGAATGTCCACTTGCATACATAGAGACCCACCTCGCCACTATAGTTCCAGGTTCATCACGATGGTATCCACCACATCAGCGGGCTTCTGGAAGACATTGAGTTTTGCTCCATGAGGTACAATCCAAGTATTATGGTTAGTGTCATTTCAATGTTTGAGGCATTTGAGTTTGTTGCATTTAAAATTGCTTTTGATTATGTAACATTTGCTTGGAAATTATGCTCCTTGCCTTGTTTCACTTCGATGGTTGACATTGCGCCCTAGTAAGTGGGTCACCCTTAGGGATAGGTGTGCTACTAGGAGGTCCTCTTAACGAGTCATCGTTCCATTCCCAACCATACTTGTCACTTTCCATACTTCATCCCCTCATCTCCTCACTTTTTGGGATTTTCGGGTGTACTGACCCAAGGAGGGATTGTCCCTCATTTCATGGGAACAAAGGGTTGAAGTCCTAGAGGTTTGTAGCTGGAAAAAGACAAAAGCCAATCATGAACCTTCTAGATGATCATCTAGGGATCCTGAAGACAATGATATGTCTCTCATAAGAAATTGATGGGACCCGGAAAAAAATACTAATACAAAATGCCAACCAAGGTGGAGCATGTGTGGGCACTATTTTTCATGCTTAAGTAAAATCCCCACACATGACTTCAACTTGGGGAAGCATGATGTGGCCAAGGTAGATTCAAGGTGGGCACTATTTTTCATGCTTAGGTAGAAGCCCCACCTTGGCTTGAACTCAAAAACATCTTAAAAAAACAAAAGACAATAAATGGGTTTGGAAAAAGGTTGCATTAAAAATTAAGGTGCAACACATCCTCTACAAAGGCACCCATAAATGAGATACTGTGATCCCTTGTATGTCATGAACCCCATGCTCAAGAGTCTTGCCCCCATCCATGTCACTTTTTCCACATGTCTTAGAGAGGGGCATGTTATCCACTAGCCTAGGGATAACTAAGGAGATCACATCTCGAGGCCCATTGGTCCTAGACATGGAGTACCGAGAGCCAAATGGCTTGAGCATGTCTCTGGAGGGCCCCTCTTTTCTTCAGTGCAGTCCACTGATCACTAGCAACAATATCCATCCCACGAGCCTAGTCCTGAAGTAGTGGTGAGTCTTTCTCCATGAGGTAATAAGTCTAGGTATCATGGTATGTATCACTATGATTTTGGAAGCACTTGAATATGTTGTATTAAATCCTTCTTCATTTCATGACGTTTGCTTGGAAATTATGGTATTTGCCTCGTTCATACCTAGAAGGGTGACATTGTGCCCTAGTAAGTTGATTTTCCTTTTGGATGGGTTGCTACTGGGTGGGTTTGTGAAAAGTCATCGTTTGTTCCCTCCATACTTACCACTTTCTATCTTTATTCCTTCCATCTCCCCTATCCTTGTTTCAACATTGGGATTGGCTACACTAGTAAGGGTTGTACCTTACCTCGTGGGAAGAAGGGGCTAAAGGCCCAGAGGGTAAAAGTATCCGGCAAGAGTTAAAATCCAATGTTGAAACCTTTGATATGCTTCACCCGGGGATCCCCAAGAAAGCAATGAAAAGCTTCTCAGTAAGAAAAGGGGACCCATAAGATAACATAAACACTCAAGGTACTAGTTGATGGATAGGAGGTCTCATCATGAGCTGGCCTATTATGACCATGGGCGTGTAGAGATATGACACTACCACCTGTTTGGTCACCAAGCCAGTGTAGAGGCTCTTGGTGCAATAACTAAGAGAAATGGGGTCTCTTCACTAGCCATCCTTCTCATTTTTGTGAAATGTTTGTGGATAACGCTGTCACCTCTGGTCATCAATCCAGGACAGTGGCTTTCAACTATTCCCTTGAAGCACAAGAGAAAAATACCAAAATAAACAAAGCTAAGAGTAAAAGGCAATGAATGGGCTAGGGAGCAATTGCATTTATGACAAGGTGCAATTCACCCTCTACAAAGGCACCCACAGGTAAGACTTTACATTTCC
>JZKD02S0621793.1:0-15802 GCA_000966675.3 Picea glauca | reverse complement strand
GCTTATCTCTGAGAAGAGATGTGACGGCTACTCGCATTCGCAAGAAGATGATTACAATGAGGCTCTGAAGGCCTTTTTACAATAAACGGGAATGCCAAAAGTCCTAGACATCCAAGAACCTAACCCTAGGAGATGAAGCGCCAAAAGTCATGTGGGCCCCGTTTGGGTAAGTGAGTACATCAACTTCCTGGGGTCGTAACTTTTTCATACGATCTCCGTTTTAGGCGTGTGATAGCTCATTGGAAAGGTATCGTCAGGGGGATTCATTTTGGGGGCTCAATTATGCCTTCAGCTATAATTTATAACCTCGATCTCGAAAAACCTTCATTTGGACCCTCAAAATGGTCCTGGAAGTTAAAACCTACTAAAAATAGTAAATTGCCAAAATTGTCAGAAAACCGTTTTGAGCCATTTGGAAAAGGTGGGTGGCCACCGATATCCACCTGGATCAGTGGAATCATCCGATCAAATTTCAGTGATGTAAACCCACTGTCGGACGTGAGGAGGCCTTCCATTGAGGCATGCAGATCCCAAAGTACTAACTGGTTTCTAAGTCTAGTTCTTGGATAATGTGTTGAAGTCGACAGGAATAGGCTTGTCGAAGGGGAGCCTTGATGTATCCCCCGTCAACGACACAAAACAGACACAGAGATGTAATCGGTCGATCAAATGAACATGGAATGACATGGGTATTGAGACAAGATATTTGTGATGGCTGACTCTCGAGGTGGATACTTCCCTTGAACATTGAGGCACGACATCAGAAACATGACATGGACCAAAACTTGATGATGCAGTGGATGTTGTGACTTACTTCAAGTGACCCAAAGGAATGAAAGAAACTCAAAGGATTGGCTAAGTGCAGAGGTTCAGTGGATTAAATGCGTGCAAAAGACAAAGCGTTGTGTTCAAGGGAAACTCTAAGAATTACTTGGTAATGTTTTCAAGAGACTGCTTGGCTTGCTTCTTTCAAATTTTCCCCCATCCAGATAGACGAGTACCTCTTTTTTATTTAACGAGCTCGAGGAGGGTAACACATGCTTGATATAACTCACCTTCGGTAAGTTCATCTTCCTTTGTTTAACGAACTGGAAGAAGTAAGGGTTCGGTCCCGTATGGGCCTGTCGATGTTTGTTTTAGCGAGTCCAAAGACAGAAAAATCGAAGGTTTTTCATGATTATAGAGTCTAGAAAAACACTTAAAAGAGAACTCTCTCAGTTATTTTTTCATACAGTTAGTCTCACGAGGCCGAAAAAGATATAAACTACCACTCGGAAGACGCCCTTTCAAACCTTTTAACGAGTGTGAAAGGAAGCAAGATCACTCGACGATATTTTCATATTTAGAGAGTCTGAAAAGAGTTTAAAGATGACTCCAGGGGGTTCATTTTTCGTGTGTCCATACGGGTCCGAAAAAGAGATAAAAGTCTACCCAGTGCGTTCTTATATTCTCGAGCTTGAGAATGAACTAAGACTATGCTCGTGAATGTGACAAGGTAAACAAACGATCAGAGATGCTTTGATACCTATAGTGTCAAAACTACAATCCAGAGGTTTAGTGAAGCCATTATATTGTTAAAGAAACCCATAAATGACTATACCTTATAAAAAAATGGAAATTTATAAATAGTAATACAAAAAAAATCTCCATTTACCATTTCATTTTTCATAAGGATTTGTAGCAGTGGAGATTCTCACTTTGGAGGTGGATCTTGTTTTTCGTGATACCAGAGCTACGGTTGACTGTTTCTCTCGCTGTTTGGACCATGTAGATCTTCATCTCCCCTTATTTCACTTACATGGTTCAATATTTTTTTCTACAACAATATTTAAATTAAAAAACGAAGCCCTAGATCGTTCCAAAAAAGATCAAATCGGCCTCTATTGAAAACGGTGGGAAAAAGACATTCTTTTGAAAAAACATTTTTTAGAGGGTGATAGCATAGATTCCAACGCCTTGATACTTAAGTAGATGGGTCTTTTTTGTTAAAGAATCCATAAGAAACTCAAAAAAACATGCCCACGCAGGCATTATTAAAATCATTTTAATTAAAAACGTTTTATTGTTGCGTGATGATTATTGAATGGTAAACGATCCCCAGTGGAGTCGCCAGTTTCTGTTGAAGGAAAATCTCCCTGCGGATAGGTAGATCTCCTCTTGAGAGCTAGACTCTTAACTCTTAAGACAAAAGACGCTTAACGTGGACACTGACTTCCTTTCATATCTATACAAACGAATGCATGAGGAGGAAGGAGAAAAGAAGTACCTTTTACCAGCGTTTGTCCCTGCACGCTCCTCGATGAGCCCTATAGACAAACAATAGTACAACCACTTCCTACTCTATTGATATTAGCTTGAAATAGATCTATCTATCATAAACAAGTTCATGTGAGATTAAACACAAACTAGAAAGAAACAGGCCAAGCGTGTCATATTAATGAGAACAATGACAAAAGTAGCTTACAATCGTAGATGCGAATGCGACAGCTTCGTCAAGTCCCCTTTGTCTAACCCTTGCTCAAAATATTCACGATCCAGATGACAACAACTTTACTGATTACTTTCCTCCAATTCACTGTATGTTTCCCATGAGATCATAGGTTTCATGCTTCCAATTCTTCCACCCTTTCCACCATTATAGAGTCTGCTTATATAGGTTCAGAGAGGCCTCACCTCTTGAGGTATCTTTAGGGTAAGTTGAGGAATTCCCTCCTTAGATCAGGGATCTTCTCCTAAGATCATGGTTGAACCAGGAATTCGAATGCAACTGCCTTCCAAACTTGAAATATCTTCCCCTTATTCTCCTCAACAGATCAACTGCTGCCCAGATTAGACAGTGCTCCCTCAAAAGGGGCATCAGTGCGCTATAAAGCTCCCTAGTAGGCTCAATGGGGGCACCAACGCTCTAAAAATCTATAGCGCTCCCTCAAAAGGGTTTTTTGGTGCTATAACGCTCCCTAGCACCTTATAGGGGAGCGCCAGCGCTCCTAAGGGTGATGTAGGGGAGCGCTCTCTCACAAAACCTTAAAAAATGCTCCTTTCAGGTGGAAAGAGGTTTTTATCTCCAGTTAGCCATTCCTCTTTCTTCAAATCAAGTGTTTGAGGCATTTTAAGTGTCTCCTTAGTGTCGTCATCATGGCAGTATGCTTTTCTTGATACTTGTGACACTTATGAGAAACATGCGACACTTGCGAGCAACATGCGACACTTGCGAGCAACATGCGACACTTGCGACACTTGCCAAATCGAGTATTGTTGATGTGTAACACATGGATGGTCTCAATCATCGGCCCACTTATCAAAGAGACATTCAAGAAATACACGGTGTTCTTCAATGTAGTGAGGACATCACAAATGGGAATATGACTTCAAGTTTCTCTGTGACATCTAAAGTTTTTTTTTTAGAACACTAACAAGTTTCTGATAATGTAATTACAATGGACAATCTGGTATGGCAGAACAAATAAATTCATTGCAGAAGGCACCCCCGAAACTGGCAGGGCCTAGATTTCCTTTGAAGGCTCCATCAAATTTTAGTTTGAGAAAGCCTACAAGAGGAGGGGGAGGGGTCCAATGAGAGGGAGAGACAATGTCAGATGAAATAGTTTGATGATTAGGAAAGATGGAGGGACATGTAATACCATGGCTTTCAAGACAAGTCTCTTGTGAGTAGGACAGTCCAGTCTGGCGCAGACAAAGAAGCGGTGAGAGTAGTTTCCTTGATATTGTTTTTTATCTTCCTCCATATAAATTTTGATCCCATGTGCTCTCCTTTAAATATTCTATGATTTTTTTCCTTGCAGCTTTCCTAAAGTAGGAAGTCATGAAGAGTTTCCAATATTGATTAAGAATTGGGCTGGAGAAAGCAAAGGTCTGCCAATGTTCTATGGTTCCAATCAGACTGTGTCTTTGATGGTCATTGGTCCAATAATTTGGTAGAGAAGGGGCATGAGTTTAGTATATGTTCCATGGATTCCCCATCGTTGTTGTACATAGGGAAGGAGATAGGGCCATAAAATCCTCGAAGAATCAGGTTGTCCCATGTGACGATTTTTCCATGGATTGGTAACAAGAGAAAAAAAGATACTTTTGGCCAAATATTTTTCATCCATATTTTGTCCCAAAGATCTCCAGTGGGGTCATCCTAATTTCCTACTACAAAGTTATAGGCTTCCTGAAGGTTGAAGCAACCAACTGTTCTGTAATCCCAACGAAGCTTGTTCGATCCATCCTGAATTCTGTTTTTTCTTGTTTGAAAGATCTTTCCAGAAATTATCCTAGTTCAAGTCATGTGGAAGTGGTTGTAAGTGCTCCTTGGGGAGATAGGAGCACCATATGTCTTAAGGGGGGAGCCAATATTGGTGAATCCAGTGCTTATTTCTCGAAGTCATTTGAGCACGCAAGTATTGGAGCTCAGGTTGGGATTGAGGGGGGGGGCTACTACTAGGAATCATTCCAGAATAAAGAGTAATCACTTTCTATATCCTCCCAAAAGTAGTGTTGATGAATGAAATTTATATTACATTAGGTTGTGTTCCAAATGAGGGATCCCTGAATTTGGCCTTCCAACCTGATCATATTATGGGGAGTAGTATGGGTACACCACTTTATGTGGTAGAGATGACTCCAAAAGTTGTCCCTGGAATTGAGCCATCTCTGCCAGGTTTTATCCCCAAGGATGTAGCTAAGAATTTTTGGGTCTCGCAAACCAAGATGGTCTTCGATTTTAGGAAAGTACAATTTTTCCTAGGCTACAAGAGCCCATTTTTTGTTTTTACATGTTCCTCCCCATAGAAAGGTTCTTTGAAGGTTGCAAAAACAAAATTTGAATGAATTTAGGGGTTTTAAGAGATAAGAATAAGTAGATAAGCATCACTTGCAGGATATATTTGAGTAGGACCAAGAGCCCAGGGGTGTTGAGGGATCGGAAGGACGAACTAGCAAGTTTCTTGTTCATTCTGGTAAGGAAATCTTCTGGGAAGAATTGCACAATTTATTGTTGATTAGGGGGCACCAAGATATTTGGATTGAATGGAACTCCTTTGAAAGCTAAGGATCCTAGAAATATGTGCATGAAAAACCAAGTAGTGTTAAAGAAAAATAATTGTGATTTTGACAGGTTAATAGAAGTACCTGAGGCCTCTGTGAAGTATGAGAGGACTTGTTGTATGGCTTTGGCTTCACGAATTGAGGGTTGAACCATGAGCATAGTGTCATTGAAAAAATGTTGATCGGAGATAGGTTCATCAGTGTCGTGAAGTCAGAAGCCTCTAATTTTGTTGTCTGCAACCATTGGTTTGATTTCTCTACCAAGACCTTCTCCCATCAAAATCAAGAGAAAAGGTGATATAGGGTCACCCTATCTGATGCCTCGAGAAGGTGAGAAGGTGATGGAAGGGGATACATTAACCAATATAGAGAATATGGTAGTATAGGTGAGGGTTATCATCCGTTTAATCCAGAGAGGGGAAAAACCAAAAGCTTGAAGGTATGGTAGATGTATTGCCAACTCAACTTATCAAAATATTTTGACATGTCGAGCTTTATGAGCATGCCTAAATATTTGGTAGTTTTAAGGGAGTGGATGACTTCATGTGCAAGGATGATACCATCCAATATTTTTCGACCTTCTACATAGCCAATTTTTTATTGGGATATGAGGGGGGTAGGAGGGATTTTAGATTATTGGTAATGACCTTAGTGATAATATTGTAGGCTACATTGAAAAGAGAAATCAGGTGAAATTTATTAGGGTCTTCTACTTTAACTTCCTTGGGGATAAAAGCAAGGAAACTGGCATTTAGGGTAGGGAGAACATTGGAAAATATCTGATAGTATTTGACCAATGCCCACACATCAAGATTTATTATAGTCTAGCATGCTTCGGTGGTGAAAAAATCTAGGCCTGGTGACTTGCCTTTGAGAATCTCAAAGATTTCTTGTTTCAATTCCTTCGGGGAGATGGGGTGCATCAGGGATTCATTTCGTTTAGTAGAGAAAATATGGGGGATGTCGTGGGTGATTTTTTGAATTGTGGGTTGCCTTTCCGCTTCAGGTTCAATGAGAAGATGCTTGAAAAAGTTGATTAATTCTTCTTCCATTTTTGGATGTCCAGTGAGAGTATTAAGTTGGTTGTCCTTTAGCGTGATGATGTGATTTTGATGTCTCCTCTACACCATGGATCGATGGAAAAATTTAGAATTATTATCACCCTCTCTGAGCCACCTAACCCTCGATTTTTGTTTACAAAGTATCTCTTCTTGTCTATCCCTTATTTAAAGCTAGGATTAAAGTTGCACTTTCTCCTTCACTAACTACTATGTTCTTCCTTCTAGGATCATTGCTTTTTGAACTTGTTCCATTTGAGTAGTTATTTCCTCCTTGGATTTGAAGATATTTCTAAATTCTTCTCTGTTCCAAATTTTGAGTTTTTAGTTGATGTGCTTAAGCTTTTGTTGAAACCTATACATTGGAGAGTTAGAGTTTGGGCTGAAACCTGTCCACCATTTTTTTCTTTTGTCCTGTAAGTTGGGGTGATCAAACAATAAGATTTTGAATCAGAATGGCCGATTAACGAGGATTCCTTTGATATAAAGGAATAACTTGATGGGCCAGTGATCGAATCCTCCACATAGGAAAATGGAGGCCGATAAATGGAAACTAGCTAACATTAGAGAGTCAGAGGCCAAGAAGCGGTCAAGTCTAGAAGTTAATTGGTGCTAACCTCTTCTTCGATAGTTCCATGTATGCAGGTCATTTCCTGTCTCAGGGTCTTTCAGGTTGAGTAACTGATTGGTGTCAAGGAATAATTGAGAGTCATGATCGAGTCTTCTTAAAACGCATCTCTTTTCAACGAGGGAGGTGATAATATTGAAGTCCCCACCAATGAGTCAGTGGGCGCTGCCTATTATGGGAGTGAGATTTTGAATGGTTCTGAGGAAGTGGAGTTTATCCAAGATGGAGTGGGGGCCATAAACATTGGTGAGAAATCCAAACTCCAAGGATCCTACAAGCTAGAAGTTGGCTAAGAGAGTATATCTGGTGGAGAAGATGTTTGATGAGGAAAGTTTGGTTGGGTTCCAAAGGAGGGAAAGGCCCCCTTGCGGCTCCCTGCACATCAAGAGCCATGGATTTAGATATCATCCAAATGTGGGATGAAAGAGAAAAGAGGAGAGTGCTTAGGAATTTGGTTTCTTGGAGCATGAATACGGTTGGGTTTTATTTGAGGAATTTTTGCTTGAGAAGCCTATGTTTGGTTTTACCATCGAGGCCTATGTTATTCTGTGAGATAATATTCATAAGGGATGGGAAGGGGTGGGGGGGAATTTGTTCGTCATTAGTGAAATGCAACCTGAGTTAGCTAAGAATTCACCTAGATCCTGGAGTAATTTCTTATTACTTCTACAACCTCTCTTTTTTTGTTCCCTTAGGGGTTTAGAGAAATCATGAGAAGGAGAGTTTTGACCCTAAGTTGGAAACATGGTTCTTACCTTTGGAATTTGATTCTCTATATATATTTTTTGCAGACGAGGGACAATTTTTGTAGTTCTACATGTTGTTCTGGAATGGAGCCCAGATCATATCTTTCACTAGTGGTTGTTATGGATTGAAGGTCTAGTTTGTCGAGATCCATCTCTTCGCTATATTTTGAATCAAGATGCTTTGGACAATCCTCTTTCATTTCCTCCTCTTTGTCTTTCAGGTATGAGGTGTTTGGATCCATGGTTTTACATCTCTTAGCATAGTCATCTGGTACATAGTTATCCTATGTTCCTACCTTTGTGTGTGCTTCCGTGCAAGGATTAATGTCTCGATCTTTGACATTGTGGGAGAGGGTTTCAAAGACATTGTTGGTCTTGACATTGTTTTCTAGTTGTTGAGCAACCAAATTCCTCTCAGATATTCTCTTGGTTTAAACCCACTCAAAACCCTTAGCATCTCTTGAGGGAGGAGGATGATTTGAGTTTGTCTGGGCATTTAAAGGAAAGTATCTATAAAAATGGACATGTTCATGAAATCGACATCGGCGAAAGGGGATGTGCTCATAGTCCAAGGTTTGGACCCATTAATTGTCTTGATAGGAGAGACTAATAGAGTTTGGTAAGAATTTTTAGGGGTTCATGTAAACACAAATATGAGCATAGGAGGTGTAGTGGCCCTACTTGGTGACCTCAAAGATATTTACAAATGATCCTAAGGTATTTCCAATCCCCTTCTATATTTCCTCATCCAAGAATTCATGTGGGGATGAGTATAAGTGGATCCAAACAAGTGAAACGATGAAGTCTTCCTTCTCAAGACTAAAGTGCTCCATCTAGGGGCAAAAATGGAGCCCTGTTGAGTTGAAGAAGTGTGGCCATTTTAAAAAACATTATCTATGTCTTCTAGATTGGAGAATATGGTGGTAAACAAAACTTTGAAACCTAAATTGAGGTCCATTTCAAATTTTGGATTCCAAGTTCTTTTGATCCACCAAATGAGGGATTTCTCAGTAGGCCATATTCCCATGAATTTTCCTATGAAGGCATGATCTTGCATAAATTGTATGTAGCTTCTGATTCTGGCATAGGTGACTTCATACTTTGGATTTTCTCCATATTTGGGAAGGCAACTTGAGGTGATTTTGAGGCTACACTTATTCTGGTCTTTTGTCATTCTATAATGTCCCCAACCAATATTTCTTGGAACATTGATGTTTTATGTGTTTCTGGTTTTGGTATTTTTTCAAACAGTTTGTGTATTTGTCTTTTCAAGTGCGCTAGGAAGGTTTTATTGAGTTTTGAAACACATAAATTATAGGAGCATAACAATAATGGATACACAATAAGATGCAATAAGAAATAACACAAGAAATAGCCACAAATACCTCAGTTCTGAGTTTTATTTATCATAATAGTTGACCTCATACAAAAAGGAACTGATCTAGAATATACATAGAAGAATGATGCATGTGGCTGATAGTGCCTCCAAAATGCAATGGAATGATGAAGGAAGGAACCCCCAACAGTCCTCCAAGTTGAATACAAGTGATCTTTGAAATCAAATCTTTACTTTGGTTGTTGATGATATCTTTTCTCTGCAAAGTGCACCCTCACTTGTTGTAGCTGACCAAGATTTCTGCCTCCTTGAAGATGGCCTCCTGATCCAAAAATATATTTTAAATGACAATGGTTGAGTTTTATGCATGAGTTAAATTACCATTTAGTAAACTGGTCAAACAGGAAGAATTATAAATGAAACATGACAACCATAAAGAAATATTCAGATCTGAACATAAGCATGAAGAACAACAAACCATAAAACACCAAAGTGATAAAGGAGTTTGGAAATCTCTCCTACATCTCCGGTCCTTTGTCTAAGTGGGTGAGTCTTTCTTATTTTTGTTAAAATATTTAAAGGTACATCACAATAGTTCCAAAAGGATTACAAATTGATATGTTCTTGTTCTACCAAATCTCAAGAACACAACAAAACTGACGACAATGAAAACAGATGACCGTAGCTCCTAGAAATGGCCTGCAAAGGTGCTCTCCTCAATGGCTTTCCTGCATAAAAATGGATTTGCCTTGGAAATATTCAACATGTACCTGTTATGAACCTTCCCCTATGGATCCAAGAACCTCTTTTTTTTATAGACTATAATTGGGTAATAACCTCCCAACTTCTCTCCAAGATCTAGCCTCAAAAAGGGCCCAATATCCCCCAATATTGGTCAAACATCTCTAACAAACGTTGAATAAATCACTGAAAATCATATTACATAGTTAAAAAACCCGATTTTGGAAAATATATTGGGTGCAGCCCCTTACACGCAGGCCCATGGTCACCTGGCGCACTCCATGTGTCATAGCGCTAGACTAGGCGCATCCCCCTGGTTTTTAGCTCTTTATTCTTGGCCCTTTGTCGCGTGCATGGCCCATGTGGCCAGGTCCCATGCATCCATGCATTGAACCATTATAATATTAGCCCCTGGTCTAGACCTTTGGTTACACCCTTGATCAGCAGGCTAGCCCGACTGACCAAGTCTAACCACAAATATCGGTGTCCAAACAAAATAGTGGAGTCTTGTTCATATGGTAGAGGTCGCGAGATCAAGGGATGGAGTATATGTAACAACCATGCCAAAACATAAAATGTGGACTGTGGTTATATGTGAGTTTACATACGACCGCGTCGAGGGCTGGGGCCTAGCCCCAGCCCGATTCTCCGCCACATTACAACCCATATTACTTTAATTAAATGTTTTGGATTATACATTAAAAGGACCACCATGGGTGGGTTGGTTATCCCAGTCCTGTCAAACACTAGCTCGGACAAAAGGTCATGGGTTTGAATCCCCTAGACCCAAACAATTTTTTCCAAACTCTGCTAGCCAATGGATGATTTCCACGTGGCACCACGCTATTCATCGAATATATGCCATGTGTCAATCGACTTTTCCTCCACCTATCTGCCTAGGTTTCAGCCCAGTCATATGCCACTATACCTTCTATGTCAACATCCATTGTACCTACCATTGTACCTTGCTAGGTCAGCCTGTGCCATGTGTCACCCTTGTAGTGGTGCCACATGTCACACTATCACTGGTCCAATTGTCTACCCACGTCAGCGCCAACTATACCCTGGAATGTTAGTTGTATGGTCGTAAAACCTATACAATCAGCTACCATGTGGGACTGTACGACCTGCACAGTCAGCTGCCACGTGGGACTGTACAGTCAGCATTTTTTTTGCCTGTTTGGCAAAATGAACAGATTGTGATATCTTGAGCATACGATGTTCATTTGAGCCCGTTCAGGTTATGTCTGGTTTGTATCGACGAGGCCTACGCACACATTCGTATTGAATCCATTCTAAGAAATTTGAGTTTTAGGCCTTTCTGGACCCATTTTGGTCTCGAGATCCAATTCTGGATCACACCTCCCCACTAAAGACCTTTTGGTCCTCCAAAATGTTATTGAAAAGTCATCAAGTGCAGGATAGGACACCCCACTTGTTCTCTGTCTTTAAACTCTATCCTGTGCACCTATCTCATCAATATCAACTGTAAAACAATCACGACATGTTGTTAGCCATTTGTACATTGTCACATCTTACTGAAGCCACTATCATCCACGTTGCCGACATTACTAATGATAGCATCAAAAATATGTCTGCAAATGAACTAATATGTTTGTAATACTTGCACAACATTAGCTTATCTTGAAGCAAAGTGTGATTGATCTTCCATTCTACAATCATCTCTTGTTCTTGCTTAAGATCAATTATTTGATTTGAAACAATTATAGGTGTGTTGCTTGCTTGAGTTGCCTTTCTTAATTGTTCCATTGTTTGAAGAGATTGATTTTCTTTAAAATTATGAGCATGCACAACATATTCTTTGCCTACTTTGGTTAAGTGATATTGATCCTTTTCCCTGTAGAAGATTGTTTTACGATCATACAAGTAAGGACTGCCTAAGACCATTCAACATTCATTGAGTGGCACCACATCACATGTTACCTCATCCAAAAAATTAGATGAAATTGCAAACTTTAATGTGCATTGCTTTGTTATGTGAAATTGATGATTGCTTCTTATCCATTTAAGTGTGTAAGGATTATGATGTGTCTGAGTGTTTAATCCCAATTGTTTAACCACTTCCTCTGAAATCAAGTTAGATTGAGATCCACTATATATCAATGTGTCAATCTTGGTATGCCTAATAATGACCCTTATGTGAAACAATTTACTTCTAGAATCAAATCCATCACTAATTTTACCTGTCAAACCAACCAATGAGACTTTAGATTCATCACCTAAATCTGATCCCAAGTCTATTGGTCGGGTTGTTGCTGCAACTATTTGCCTCCCTTTCCTTTCTTTGAACCACTTTGGTCTCTTCTTGGGATGCAATTGCCAACAACGGTCCTCATCATGCCCTTCTTTCTTGCAATGCTTGCAAGAGGGCTTCTCTTCCTTTCTTTCCACTGAATTTTCCTTTTTTCCATTCCACTTCCTTTTGTCCTCTTTGCTTGAAGACGATTCCCCTGATACACCAACTCTTGTTTTCCCTACCTCAATGTATGTATCTTGAACAAAAACCTCATCAAGATTAGTAGGTCCAAACATGAATACAGTGTTTCAAATATGTGCAGGTAAACCTCCTATATACTTCATAAGAGTTTCTTATGTATGTAAAGGAATATCTAACATCAATGCCATTTTACGAAATCCGTTTGTGTATTCTTGCATTGTTTGTCCTTTTCTTAGTTTAAGACCTTGCCATTCAATCAAAGCTTTCTCTTTATAACCCAAAGGATAGAATTTTTTTCTAAGTGCAGAAACAAAAACTTTCCATGATGGAAATACATTACCCACTTGTTGCATGTCATTTTATAACTTGCTTTGCCACCAGATGAGTGTTGTGCCTGCAAGTCTAAGCGATGCCAACTTGATTTGAGTAGCCTCATCTTTGATTTGTTTCACACTACAATAAACCTCCATCTGTCTGACCCAATTATCAAGTCTCTATGCATTGACTTCACCATCATACATAGGTAATTCAAATTTCACATCAAGTTTTAGTAAAGGCATTTCTTGCTTATGTTTATGGACATGTTTTCTTGTACTAGATTTAGAACTTGAACTTGAAGAAGAAGAAGATGATGGAGATGAAGGAGGCGAAGGAGGAATTTGAGGAGGATCCTCTCCTTCTTCACTTTTTACCTTTGAAGATTCACCTAGATTCGGTCTCTTCCATTCAAATTAATCCTCATAAAGAACCTTCATCATCTCTAACATGGCCAAGAAAGTTTTTTGAAACTCTTTCTCATCATTAGAAAGTCTCTCTTCCGATGCCATCTTCTCACTTTGAGAAGTTCTCTTTCTCAATCCAATCAATGGATTCTCTTCAACAATATCTCCTTCACCACGACTCAGCTTTTCCCTAGTAATCATGCAAACTCAAAAACCAACTGTCAACTAACTCTGATACCACTTGATCCGAAAAGATATTTTAAATGACAATGGTTGAGTTTTTATGCATGAGTTAAATTACCATTTAGGAAATTGGTGAAAGAGGAATAATTATAAATGAAACATGACATCCATAATTCAATATTCAGATCTGAACATAAGCATGAAGAAAAACAAACCATAAAACAACAAAGTGATAACGGAGTTCGACAATCTCGCCTACGTCTCTGGGCCTTTGTCTCAGTGGGTCAGGCATTCTTATTTATGTTCAAAGCTTTAAAATTACATAACAACAGTGCCAAAATTATTACAAACTGATCTGGTCTTGTTCTACAAGATCTTAAGAACCCAACAAAACTGACGACACTGAAAACGGATGACCGTAGCTTCCAGAAATGGCCCGCAAAGGTGCTCTCCACAATGGCTTCCCTGCATACAAATGGCTTTGTCTTGGAAAATATTCAGCATGTACCTATTCTAAACCTCCCCCTATGGATCCAAGAACCTCTTTTTTTTATAGACTAGAAGTGGGTAATAACCTCCCAACTTCTCCCCAAGATATGGTCTCAAAAAGGGCCCAATATCCTCCAATATTGGCCAAAAATCTCTAACAAATGTTGAATAAATCACTAAAAATCATATTACATAGTTTAAAAACCCAATTTTGGAAAATATATTGGGCGCATCCCCTTACACGTAGGCCCATGGTCACCTTCTGAGCTCCATGTGTCCTAGCACTAGACCAGGCGCAGCCCCTGGTCTTTATCTCTTTATTCTCAACCCTTGGTCGTGTGCATGGCCCATGTGGCCAGGTCCCATAAATCCATGCATTGAACTGTTATACGATTAGCCCTTGGTCTAGAACTTTGGTTACACCCTTGGTCGGTAGGTTGGATCGACCGACCGGGGCTAACCACAAATATCTGTGTCCAAACAAAATATTGGAGTCTGGGTCATATGGTAGCGGTCGTGAAACCGGGGCTGTAGCATACGTAACAATCGTGCCAACACATAAGAGGTGGACCGTGGTTATATGTCACTGTACATAGACCGCACTGGGGGCTAGTACCTATCCCTGGCCCGATTCTCTACCACATTACAACCCATATCACTTTAATTAAATGTTTTGGATTATACATTACAAGGACCACCATGGGCGAGCTGGCTAGCCCGACCCTGCCAAACACTAGCCCGAACGAGAGGTCATGGGTTCGAATCCCATAGGCCCAAACAATTTTTTCCAAAATATGCTAGCCAATGGATGATTTCCACATGGAAACCCAGGACTGGGCCACGTGGCACCATGTTATTCATTGAATACATGCCACGTGTCAATCTCCTTTTCATCCACCTATCTGCCCAGGTGTCAAACCAGCTATATGCCATTGTACATGCCACATCAACATTCATTGTACCTGCCATCGTACCTTGCCATGTCAGCCTGTGCCACATATAACCCAAAGGATAGAATTGTTTTCTAACTGCAGAAATAAAAAATTTCCATGATGGAAATACATTACCCACTTGTTGCATGCCATTTTGTAACTTGCTTTGTCACCAGATGAGTGTTGTGCCTGCAAGTCTAAGCGATTCCAACTTGATTTGAGTGGCCTCATATTTGATTTTTTGCACACTTAAATAAACCTCCATATGTCTGACCCAATTATCAAGTCTCTCTGCATTGACTTCACCATCATACATAGGTAATTCAAATTTCACATCAAGTTTTAGTAAAGGTATTTCTTGCTTATGTTTATGGACATGTTTTCTTGCAATGGATTTAGAACTTGAACTTGAAGAAGAAGAAGATGATGCAGATGAAGGAGGTGAAGGAGGAATTTGAGGAGGATATTCTCCTTATTCACTTTTGACCTTTGAATATTCACCTAGATTCAGTCTCTTTCGTTCCAAGTAATCCTCATAAAGAACCTTCATCATCTCCGACATGGCGAAGAAAATTTTTCGAAACTCTTTCTCATCATTAGAAAGTACCTCTTTCGATGCCATCTTCTCACTTTGATAAGTTCTCTTTCTCAATCCAATTAATGGATTCTCTTCAACAAGCTCGCCATCACCACAACTCAAATTTTCTCTGGTAATCATGCAAACTCAAAAACCAACCGTCAACTAGCTCTGATACCACTTGATCCAAAAAGATATTTTAAATGACAAAGGTTGAGTTTTTATGCATGAGTTAAATTACCATTTAGGAAACTGGTGAAAGAGGAAGAATTATAAATGAAACATGACATCCATAAAGCAATATTCAGATCTGAATATAATCATTAAGAACAACAAACCATAAAACACCAAAGTGATTACGGAGTTCGGCAATCTCCCCTACGTCTCTGAGCCTTTGTCTTAGTGGGTGAGGCTTTATTATTTATGTTCAAAGCTTTAAAAGTACATCACAACAGTGTCAAAAAGATTACAAACGGATATGGTCTTGTTCTACCAGATCTCAAGAACCCAACAAAACTAACGGCACTAAAAATGGATGATCGTAGCTCCCAGAAATGGCCCGCAAAGGTGCTCTCCTCAATGGCTTCCCTACATAAAAATGGCTCTGGCTTGGAAAATATTTATCATGTACCTATTCTAAACCTCCCCCTATGGATCCAAGAACCTCTGTTTTTATAGACTAGAAGTGTGTAACAACCTCTCAACTTCTCCCCAATATATGGCCTCAAAAAGGGCCCAATATTCCCCAATATTGGTCAAAAATCTCTAAAAAATGTTGAATAAATCACTGAAAATCATATTACATAGTTAAAAAACCCAATTTTGGAAAATATATTGGGCGCATCCCCTTACACACGGGCCCCTGGTCACCTAATGCACTCCA
>JZKD02S0621782.1:0-15802 GCA_000966675.3 Picea glauca | reverse complement strand
AGATCCTGAATCTAATTCCATAATCAACAATTTAGACCAAAACCCCAAATTTGAATGGAAAAATGACATTTTATGGTACAAGAACAGAATCTACCTAATTCCATCCTCAAAATTTTAAATGAAATTTTTAATGGAGTCACACAACTCCCCAGCATCAGGATGTGTGGGTTTTTTCAAAACCTACTATAATGCACATCAATCATTCTATTGGAAAGGAATGAATAAGGATATTCAAAGATTTGTTGTTGATTGTGAAATTTTTCAAAGGAATAAAAATGAAAATGTTATGACTCCAGGATTACTTCATACCCTACATATTCCTGAACAAAAATGGGAAGAAATTTCAATGGATTCCATTAAAGGGCTACCCATGTCTAAGGGGAAGGATAAAAATTTTGTGGTGGTTGACAGATTAACCAAATATGCACATTTCATGGTAGTATGAAAAACCGACTCAACAAAACTTATCGCAGATGTTTTTTGTAAAAACATTAATAAGTTACATGGGTTTCTGAAGGTAATTGTCAGCGATAGGGATGCAAAATTTAAAGGAAATTTTTGGAAAGAATTTTGCAAAAATACAAGAATACCTCTTAATATGAGCTCTGCCTATCATCCACAAACATATGGATAAACATAAATAAAAAATAAATGCTTAGAAACGTAACTACGATGCTTTGTGACAGATAAGAAAAATAAATGGTCTAAATGGTTACACTTAGCCGAATGGTGGTATAACTCTACATATCACACATCCTCTAAAATGACTCCTTTCCAAGCCTTATATGGTTACGAACCACCTAAATGGAAGGAGTTTGAACTAATAAATACTAAGGTCCAAGCAGTAAGAAATAAGCTAGAGGAAGAACAAAAAATCATACAAATATTAAAAGAGAACGTAGCAACAACTCGTAATCGAATGAAACAACTAGCAGACAAACATAGGTTAGAAAGAGAATTCAAAGAAGGTGATTGGGTGTTTGTATGACTCCAACCCTACAAACAATTATCCCTTAAGCAACAAGGGAAGAACAAATTAGCCCCAAAATTCTATGAACCCTTTCAAATTAACAAAAAAATTAGCCACGTAGCTTATAGATTGGAGTTACCAAACAATTGTCGCATCCATAATGTATTCCACGTTTCATGTCTAAAAATTATGCTTGGACAAGCTCAACCAGTGCAAATAGAAATCCCTGAATTCGATCACGAAGGAAAAAATATTTTAGAACCAGAAGGTATTCTTGCCACGAAGGAAAAGGTGTTACGTTCCAGAACCATAGAGGAATATCTTATCAAATGGAAAAACCTTTCAGAAGAAGATTCATCATGGGAGTCTAAACAATTCCTCTGACAATACCCATCCCTACCATTGCTTTGAGGACAAAGTAAAATATTAAGAGGGTGGCAATGTTACAAACATAAAAATGATAATAATTAATTGTAATAATAATTAATATCATTTAATTAAATCAAGAGGCACGTACCTCCTCACCTCGTGACTAGTCAGTGCTATATAGAAACCGTCACAAGGGTAGTGTAATCATCATCTTTCATTATATTCAATTAAATATTAATACTCAGAAATATTCATTTCTCAGTGAATAAGAGTTTTTATGTTACAGGTTCAGACTTGTCTTTGCCTCAGATTGGAACGACCTCTCTTCGCTACAATAGTCCATTTGTTCACTAGGTCCCTTCAAGAAAGACTTTCCCAACCTACTATGATGCAACCTGCCCAAGGCTGCTTAAGTCACCCAGCTGGGTCGACTTGGCTCCTTGGGGGGAGCTCACCCTTCCTTCTTGGTCACTGCCAAGGAACTCCCTAACCTATGATAATGAAAGATATCTCCCCACTCCAACCTTGCCTTCTCCAAATGAATTTCATCCCTTGAATTATATAGGTTCTCTACCTTAACCGACACGTCCCTTGGTCGATTTTTCCACTTTTTGTTTCTAAGCCAACTTTCCAAAGGGTGCGCTCCCTTTGCTTGGGCGCGCTCTTCCTTAGTCGACGTGATTCCTGCATTTTTTGGGCGCCCAAGTCAAGTTCATTTTTTCTCTTCATTCCATATGATAGCTAGCGTCCAATGCACGTTTTCCCTTGGTTTGCTCCTCTTGGCACGAATCATTCCCAAGGCATCGGAGCTCTCCAAGTCATGTTCTTTGTTCATCTGGCTAGTTAGGTGCCTTCCTTGCCGAAGTGTCCAGTCGACGCCTGAAACCAATCTTTTGTTTCGGTGGGGCGCTCACCTTCCATGGATTTCCCGCCTTACCTGCATCTTCGGTTAAGTCTTTTCCTTAAGGTTCGTCGCAAGCAACCACTGGTGAAGTCGTCCTTAGTGCACGTCCAATGAAACTGACTTCGCCATATAAGAAATCCTTTGCCTTCGTCAATTGATTTGAGCGCTCTCTTGCCCGACTCGTCTGACTAAGCCTACAGTGGAGGAGTGTCGACACTCAAGTCAACTTCTGAGATGTTACAGTTGCCCTATAGTGAGAACAAAGTTTCCAACTTAACAAGAACTCTCCAGAGTTTTTATTTTTTTAGCGATTTCATGTAGTGGTTATTTTTACCCCTGAATAAAAAAGGGGTGCTACCGACAACACCCCTTTTTGTGGTGGTTAAAATTCTGACTTGTTCGAAATCGTGGCATTGACAAAAACCATAAAACCTTAAAATCGACCTTCGAATAAAAAAGTGATGCTACTAGTAGCACCCATGTTTTCTTTTTAGTTAAAATTATGACTTAATTGAAACTATTGCCTTGATAGCTAATACCATCGTAGATTAAAAAAAAATCAGCTCCAAAATCGCTACCTATAAATCTATTTGTTAATTTTTTTTTTAATTTACAAAAAAATAATTAAATTGAAAAATAAACTTTGCAAACAAGTATTTAAAAAAAATCGAAAAAACACATGTTAAAAAAATTATTATGATAAACTTGTTTAAAAATAAAAAGATAAAAAAAACATGTTTAAAAAAAATAAAACAAAAAGAGTTTATTTTTAAAAGACCCAAAATAAACATAATCAAAAATAAAATCGAAGAAAAACCAAAAAAGCCTAGAAACAATTTAAAAAACAAAACAAAAAACACTACTTGAAAAAAACTAAATTAAAAAACTGAAAAAACATCTAAAATGATGATGATGATGATGATTAACATCCACTGAGATTGAATTGGTCTATCGGACCTTAAGAGGGTAAGGGATTACTGGCAATTCTTTCAAATTTTCTTTCTGTGCTCGAAAAGCATTAAGACAAGCTTTCCAAGATCACCATAGTTTTGTTGAGTTAAAAGGTTAGGAAGATTGGTAATGTGACAAATATTTTGAAATTGAGATCTAATCTAGGTATAGGTTGGAAAATCTAAGAGAAAGTGTTTTTCATCCTCAACATTATTAATGTCACAAAGGTGACACACTCTTTCATCCTAGGGCATTTTAGAAATTGACCAATGCCCAGTTTCACTATGGAGCTCATGAGAATTTGTTCTTATCTTAGCAATGCTTAATTTTTTCTTTACACTTGTCAAAACAAAGAGATAATTTTGATCTTCTAGCTTAGGGTTGATTACATCCTTATAATACCTTAATTTTCTTTTTTCCTCTAACTTTTTATCACACCACATTTTCTACTTAAATTTTGAATTGATGATGTTTTAAATAGTATCCTTATTCTACAAAATGTTGTCTTCTATGATTCCCCTATAGTTTAGCCAAGATTGGGCATCTTTATGCCATCCTCGCTTGAGTTGATGGTGGTTACAATTGGATTTAGAAGCAATTCTAGGAAGCCTCTTGTCTTCCATGTTGTTTACCTTGTTTTTATGCATTAGGTATCTAATCATAGTCGTTCTCTCAATGGCGGAAAGGCTTGCCTCTAAGAGGAGGATGAGATAGGGATATTTCCTTTTATTTTGAGATTATAGGTTATAAAATTATTTTGTATTTTCTCTATCTTTCTGTACGATTCACGAGAGATAATACATCCCCATACTTCACATCCATAAAGAATGACAAGCGTAACAAAAGTCTCAAAGAGGAGTTTCTTCTTATTCCATATCCAAAGATCAATTGATTTACAATTGTTTTCAAGACCATAACAAGCTTTCCATCTCACAAAAATCCTTTTCTCAATGCGATAATTCCAATTGAGCTTGTGGTGAATATCAATTCCAATATATTTGTATGAAGTCACTTCCTCCAAGTTTTTGTTGTCGTATACAAAGGTATCATAAGTCGTCTTATTGGATTTAATGATCATGATCTTAGTCTTATCAGTATTGACAGTCATACCCATATTTGAGAAAAAATAATTGAGGATTCTTAGTTGGTTTCCGAGATCGTTGGGACTCCTCTCCATAAGAACGATATCATTGGCATAAAGAAAATTATTGATGACTATACCAGTGAGAGTAGGGCCAGCACAACCCGCTTCTTCCAAGCAATCTTCTAATTTGTCAATGTATATGCCAAAAAGGGTAGGGGACAAGGGATAACCTTACTTGACTCCAATATTGCAGTTAATCACTTTCGACCAGCCCTCAACGTTTTTTAACTTTGAAATAACGTTCTCATACAGCCTTATTGCAACAGACCTCAACTTGAAAGGCACTTTTATCTCTTCCAACCTATTCCAAAGGTTTTTCCTAGGAAATGTGTCAAAATCTTTTCTAAAGTCAACAAAAGAACAAAAAGGATTGGTTTTAGTAATGCAAAACTCCTCTGTAATGATCCTAAAGGTAACAAGATGGTCCACAATTGAACGATATCTCCTAAACCCGGCTTGACCTTTAGCTCTTTTACTGTAACTTTATAGCCAAAGGATAATCTTATTTTTCCAAAATAATTCCATAAAGCTTGTCTAAAATCGGGCTAATCATAATGGTTCTATAATTAGAGGGAATGTTTTTATCCCCATTTTTAAAAATAGGAACAACGAGGCTTTGCATCCATGGTTTAGGGAAACCTTGATTAACTGCTAAATTGAAGAGCTTGTATATGTGAGGGATGACGATAGGCCCTCCGATTTTAAAAATTTCAGCTTGGTAGCCTTCAATGTCCTTAGCTTTCCCATTTGCAAGCCGCTTAACCCCGAACTCTGTGTCATCCAAAGAAAAAACTTCATCCTCTGTAGGGACAATAGGAATGTTGTCCATGGCATTAGGGAACTCGTAAAGACTTTCAAAATAGGAATTCCAGTCTCTTAAGGGAATCATATTATTTTCTTTAGTATTGCAGTTTAGAATTTGCCTCCAAAACTTCTTAGGATCCAGCTTAGATAGTTGTAAAAGTTGCTCTTGCCTTTTATTGATATAGTGCCTTTTTTCCCCCTTTTAATTAGGTATTTGTATGTATTGAACTTATCCATGTTGGTTTTCCTAGCAATTTTACATTCTTTGTCATACCAAGGGTTGGTCGTTCTAATATTTTTTTTACAAGACACCTCAAAAGAGAACTTGTTAATAGAAGTGGAAATAGTAGTTGTAAAATTTGATAGAGATTTTCAATGTTGTCCTTATAAGTTAGGAGATGTAATTCACTATTTAAATCCTTTAAGGAAATGTAAACTTTACTTTTGTCAAAGCGCAGTTTCCTTTGATTATCAGAATTCTCTTCAACGACACTCCTTTGCATGACAAAGTTTAGAGTTAGGGTTAAAGGTCTATGCTCAAAGTCGAGTTCATGGTCATTTAAAAGGTCAAAAGTTACTATTTGGTTGGAAACAGGGATATCAAATATCACATAATCTATGACACTACTACCTAGCCCATGAATACGAATCATTTGGTTGGAGTTTGGTCACTTCATTACTCCATTTAACATTAAACATAAAAACAAAAATAAAAATAAAAAGCAATTTTAAGAATTAAAAAATAAAAAATAAAAAACATTTTCAATTAAAAGCAAAACCAAAAAAATTAAGAAATAAAACAAAATAAATAATTTATGATTTAAAAACAATAAAAAATCATCTTAAAAATATTGAAATAAAAATGAAGAAGAAGAACGAGTCATATAAAGATTCTACGAAATGAAAAAAATTTCCGGGGATATTTACTCGAAATCCGGCGAGAAATTGTTGGACTCGTAGATTTAAGTGATTATTTCTTTAAAATCCGAGTGCCCTGAGTTTTTCAGCTTGCTTAATCCATTTCTGCATTCAGAAATGAATTATGAATAACAAAAAATAGTGATTTGTGTAAATTTATATCGTTGGATTCCAGTGGAAAAAGCCATTCCGTAGAACAACTAGCCAATGCCCTCACATATGTGGGGATTCATGAATAGCCCTTCACATAAGGAATCATCATCCGAGTGCCAATTTTATCTATTGTGGATATTTTTACATTGTATTTTTTTTTAATTAAATATTATTTATTTTGTTTTGTTGATTGATTTTTTTAATTAAAAATTGTTTTTTATAAATATTTTATTAAAAAATGTTTATTATTTTTGTTTTTGTTTATTGTGTTTGTTTTTAAAGTTTTTTATTTTTATTTCTTATTTTAAATGTTTTTTTCTTGTTTTTTTAATTTAGTTTTTTTTTGTGTGTTTTTTTTAATTGTTTTTGTTTTTTTTTAATTTGTGTTTATTTTTGGTCTTTAGAAATAAAACAATTTTTTTTAAGTTTTATGTTTTTTTAGTTTTTTAAATCGGGTTGTGAATTTTTTTTAAACATGTGTTTTTTTCAGTTTTTTTCAGTTTTTTTCAATTTTTTTAAATTATTTGTTTGTGAATTTTGTTTTTACTTTAATTTTCTTTTTATAAAGATTTTAAAAAATAATGAAAAAAAAAAGATTTTCAGGTAGTGATTTTGGAGCCGATTTTGAATTTGTCAAGGGCATAGTTTCAATTAAGTCATAATTTTAACTCCAAAAAAAACACAGGTGTTACTGGTAACATCACTTTTTGATTCAAGGGTTATTTTTAAGGTTTTATGGTTTCATCAAGGTTTGCAATTTCAAACAAATCATCATTTTAACCACCACAAAAAAATGGGTAATATTGGTAGCACCACTTTTTTATTCAGAGGTTGATTTTGGTGTTTTTAACCAAAAAATGTTGGTTTTTTGGGCGAGAGTTCTCATTCTGAGGTCATAATTATTGTTAAGTTGGTAACTATGTTTGAGATAGTTGGTGTAACATCCCCATTATAATCCCCAACTCAATTAATGCTTATGCATATATAATATGTTGCTACGACCAAGCGATGTAATATGTGAATTGTATTTGAATGTTTTAATAATAAAATGTGATGTTAGTTGCTAAGGGGACATGGACAAGAGATGGGAGTTGAATTAATCCACAAGAGAGGGGAGTATCTAGGATAATGGCCAAAAGGGGTCCCAGGGGGGAATTACCCATGTTTATGGATTTAACCCATTTTCCTAAATCTGTTATTGTATATGAACCTTCCCATTTCTGATTGAGTGTTTCTAAATCCAATCATTGAATACATGTAATTGAGTGGGTGTGAGTGGTCACATCCTGAAGTTATTAGGCACATCGGGGTTGAATACAATCAACTTGGGGAAGGGTGTGAGTTAAGAAAGGCAAGCAAAAGAGAGAAATTTTGTATGGGTTGAGATAGAAGTAACAACAGTTTGAATAGTTGGGTAGTAAGTCAAGTTTGTGGAAGGAAGGGGGACATAGAGAAGAAAAGAGAGCTTGGAGTTGGTGCTTCCAAAGGAGGGTGAAGTCTGGAGCGTAATTGGAGCTGGAGAACTGAAGAGCCTGGTTGTCAGGTTAGAAGAGTGAACTCTTGCGCGAGTTGCACTAAAATAGCAAGTGGTTGTTGTTGGTAGTTTTCCTAGCAACAATTTCCCTTAAATTCTCAGCTGAGAGATTCCTAACTACATGTGCCAGAGAGACCATGATAAATGAATGGCACATTCCTTGGGTTATCCCTTATAAATAGATGGTACATCCCTTGGGTTAACCCTGATAAATGGATTGTTCATCCCTTGGGTTATCCCTGATAAACAAATGGTACATCCCCTAGGTTATCCCTTATAAACGAATGGTGCATTCCTTGGGTTGGGTAGGTAAAGAGGAAGAGAGCTGGTGGGAAAGTCAAGATAGTTGTAGGAGAATATTAGTTGGGTTGAGAGATTTATGAGTTGTGAGTGGACTGTGAGAGACCACCCTCTTTTGTGGGTTGCTAGCCTCAGCTTGGGCTGATTCGATGTTGAGATTTGGAACAATCAATCTACGGTTAGGTGGAACATCCCTCCCAAGCAGTTGGTTGCATGATTCTTGTTTAAGATAAGTGTTTAATCTTGTATTGAGTTATTTACATGTGTTATTGTTCTGCATGAAATCTATGTGAATGAGAATGACTTATATGTTGTTGTAATGAACGATTTAGTTGTGTCTCTTATTGATTATTAGCATGCTTCAAATGCATTTGTTTTATGATTATAGTCGTAGTTAAATCTGTTATAAATTGTAGTTGTAGGCTATGGGAAAATAGATAACAACAAAAGAATCGCTTTAATTAGCAGAAGTTTCGTGTTATGTGTATTCCACACGTATTGTTGCTTAGTTG
This sequence comes from Picea glauca, assembly GCA_000966675.3. Taxonomy (NCBI): domain Eukaryota; kingdom Viridiplantae; phylum Streptophyta; class Pinopsida; order Pinales; family Pinaceae; genus Picea; species Picea glauca. Next base: position 7,243 of record JZKD02S0621782.1, on the reverse strand, counting down.
GAGGCTAGGTACGTTACTAAAATGGTATCATACCTGATAAAGAGAAAGTTTTAGCTGACATGGCCCAACCATGGTGGTTGGGTACGTTACAGTTGGGTTTCCAGATGAATCTTCTAAGGGTTAGATTAGGGAATTGGAACAAAGGAAAAGGAGATTGCTTTTTGATAAGGAAAACACTTGGAGGCTTAAAAGCAAACATTGTGGCTCTTAGAAGGAGATGAGAATACAAATTTTTCCAACAATATGCCAATCACAAGAAATATGTTAATACAATTTGGAAATTTGAAAGGAAGATGGATCCTTGGAGCACAATTTTTAGGACGCAACTCAATTGGGAGTGGAAATTTTTAGAAAAAAATATGAGGAAAATAGTGTGAATTTTCCAGGTCCTATCAGTTGCCTTCTTGGTCTATCTTTGACCAAGCTAAGGCCCTAAGTTTTCTGCTGTCTTCTTTTTAATTTTCTGTTATTTTATAACAGCCAACAGTCATATTTAGTTTTTGTTGATTGTTATGGTTGTAGTATCAATTTGGGTGCTCTAGCAAGTAGTTTCAGGCATAGAAAATTAGTACATGCATACCAAATAACTACAACACACCTAATACATCTTTTATGCTGAAATATGGACAGATCTAAGAGCTAATAACATGCATTTGTAGACACAGTATTTTTGGTCAACATGACCCTGGACAAACCAGTTTAGATCTAGATGTATATAATGAGGTAAAGCAAATATGGGTTACAGTAAACACAATACAAGATGGAACCTGATACAATAGCAACTCCAGAAGAGAAGATATACAAGCTCAAACTGCCAGAAGCACTCCAGGATGGTGCACCCCACATGTAAACTGCCAGATCTGCTCCAGAAAACAACTGTGATGCCAAAATGGAAAACCCCTACACAGGAATGAAGCTCCTGCTGTTGTCCTCACTCTGCAACTGATATCACTGAAATCTAATGGCTAGAAATCCCACCAGGAAGGAAATAGCCTGTCAAAGCCATGCGCCCTCCTCAACAGAAGAATCTCTCCAATAAATAATAGAAGCAAGCAGTTCCAAGCTATCCTCCATGAAAGCTAGTGGCCTCCTCCTACAATCCTCATGCATCTGACCTCATCTCCATAGCTAGAGTCCTCCTCCTCATGCAAGCAAAACCCTCTATGAACAATGCGCCCTCCTTAGACTCCTTTGCCCCTNCCCATTATAATCCCCAACTCAATTAATGCTTATGCATATATAATATGTTGCTACGACCAAGCGATGTAATATGTGAATTGTATTTGAATGTTTTAATAATAAAATGTGATGTTAGTTGCTAAGGGGACATGGACAAGAGATGGGAGTTGAATTAATCCACAAGAGAGGGGAGTATCTAGGATAATGGCCAAAAGGGGTCCCAGGGGGGAATTACCCATGTTTATGGATTTAACCCATTTTCCTAAATCTGTTATTGTATATGAACCTTCCCATTTCTGATTGAGTGTTTCTAAATCCAATCATTGAATACATGTAATTGAGTGGGTGTGAGTGGTCACATCCTGAAGTTATTAGGCACATCGGGGTTGAATACAATCAACTTGGGGAAGGGTGTGAGTTAAGAAAGGCAAGCAAAAGAGAGAAATTTTGTATGGGTTGAGATAGAAGTAACAACAGTTTGAATAGTTGGGTAGTAAGTCAAGTTTGTGGAAGGAAGGGGGACATAGAGAAGAAAAGAGAGCTTGGAGTTGGTGCTTCCAAAGGAGGGTGAAGTCTGGAGCGTAATTGGAGCTGGAGAACTGAAGAGCCTGGTTGTCAGGTTAGAAGAGTGAACTCTTGCGCGAGTTGCACTAAAATAGCAAGTGGTTGTTGTTGGTAGTTTTCCTAGCAACAATTTCCCTTAAATTCTCAGCTGAGAGATTCCTAACTACATGTGCCAGAGAGACCATGATAAATGAATGGCACATTCCTTGGGTTATCCCTTATAAATAGATGGTACATCCCTTGGGTTAACCCTGATAAATGGATTGTTCATCCCTTGGGTTATCCCTGATAAACAAATGGTACATCCCCTAGGTTATCCCTTATAAACGAATGGTGCATTCCTTGGGTTGGGTAGGTAAAGAGGAAGAGAGCTGGTGGGAAAGTCAAGATAGTTGTAGGAGAATATTAGTTGGGTTGAGAGATTTATGAGTTGTGAGTGGACTGTGAGAGACCACCCTCTTTTGTGGGTTGCTAGCCTCAGCTTGGGCTGATTCGATGTTGAGATTTGGAACAATCAATCTACGGTTAGGTGGAACATCCCTCCCAAGCAGTTGGTTGCATGATTCTTGTTTAAGATAAGTGTTTAATCTTGTATTGAGTTATTTACATGTGTTATTGTTCTGCATGAAATCTATGTGAATGAGAATGACTTATATGTTGTTGTAATGAACGATTTAGTTGTGTCTCTTATTGATTATTAGCATGCTTCAAATGCATTTGTTTTATGATTATAGTCGTAGTTAAATCTGTTATAAATTGTAGTTGTAGGCTATGGGAAAATAGATAACAACAAAAGAATCGCTTTAATTAGCAGAAGTTTCGTGTTATGTGTATTCCACACGTATTGTTGCTTAGTTGGAGGCTAGGTACGTTACTAAAATGGTATCATACCTGATAAAGAGAAAGTTTTAGCTGACATGGCCCAACCATGGTGGTTGGGTACGTTACAGTTGGGTTTCCAGATGAATCTTCTAAGGGTTAGATTAGGGAATTGGAACAAAGGAAAAGGAGATTGCTTTTTGATAAGGAAAACACTTGGAGGCTTAAAAGAAAACATTGTGGCTCTTAGAAGGAGATGAGAATACAAATTTTTCCAACAATATGCCAATCACAAGAAATATGTTAATACAATTTGGAAATTTGAAAGGAAGATGGATCCTTAGAGCACAATTTTTAGGACGCAACTCAATTGGGAGTGGAAAATTTTAGAAAAAAATATGAGGAAAATAGTGTGAATTTTCCAGGTCCTATCAGCTGCCTTCTTGGTCTATCTTTGACCAAGCTAAGGCCCTAAGTTTTATGCTGTCTTCTTTTTAATTTTCTGCTGTTTTATAACAGCCAACAGTCATATTTAGTTTTTGCTTATTGTTATGGTTGTAGTCTCAATTTGGGTGCTCTAGCAAGTAGTTTCAGGCATAGGAAATTAGTACATGCATACCAAATAACTACAACACACCTAATACATCTTTTATGCTGAAATATGGACAGATCTAAGAGCTAATAACATGCATTTGTAGACACAGTATTTTTGGTCAACATGACCCTGGACAACCCCCCCCCGGGGAAAACCAGTTTAGATCTAGATGTATATAATGAGGTAAAGCAAATATGGGTTACAGTAAACACAATACAAGATGGAACCTGATACAATGGCAACTCCAGAAGAGAATATATACAAGCTCAAACTGTCAGAAGCACTCTAGGATGGTGTGCCCCACATGTAAACTGCCAGATCTGCTACAAAAAACAACTGTGATGCCAGAATGAAAAACCCCTACACAGGAATGAAGCTCCTGTTGTTGTCCTCACTCTGCAACTGATATCACTGAAATCTAATGGCTAGAAATCCCACCAGGAAGGAAATAGCCTGCCAAATCCATGCGCCCTCCTCAATAGAAGAATCTCTCCAATAAATAATAGAAGCAAGCAGTTCCAAGCTATCCTCCATGAAAGCTAGTGGCCTCCTACAATCCTCATGCATCTGACCTCATCTCCATAGCTAGAGTCCTCCTCCTCATACAAGCAAAACCCTCTATGAACAATGCGCCCTCCTTAGACTCCTTTGCCCCTCTTTAGGCAAGAATAGGGTAACCTAAGATTAGATGGTTGAGATCAATCCAAATGAAGGGATGANCACATCTCATAAAACTCATAATCCAATTGATATTCTCCTACAACTATTTCAATTTTTCTACCAGCTCTCTTCCTCCTGACCTACGCAACCCAAGGAATACACCGTTCGTTTATCAAGGATAAACCAAGGGATGTACCATCCGTTTATCAGGATTTCCCAAGGAATGTGCCATTTGTTTATCAGGGTTTCTCTGGCACAAGTAACTAGGAATCTCTCAGCTGGGAACTCAAGGGAACTTGCTGCTAGGAAAACTACTAGCAAACCAACAACAAACACTTGGTTGTTACAGTGCAACTTACTCCGGAGTTCACTCTTCAGGCTTGACAACCTGGCTCTTCCATATTCAACACCAAAATGCTCCAAATACGTTCTGCTTGATCTAGAATTTTCCCTCCATGGCTCCATCAGATTCAAGCTCTAATTCTTTCTCTCTCCTTGCTTCCCATGCACAAACTTTACTAACTAAAACTGTTGTCCCAACCCATTCGAATTACCTCTCTTTGGCTTGCCTTTCTTGACTCACACTCTTCCCCAAGTTGATTGTATTCAACCCCCATGTGCCCAATAACTTTGGGATGTGACCACTCRCACCCACCCTCTTACATGTATTCAATGATTGGCTTTGGGAACACTCCATCAGAAATTGGAAGGTTCATATACAATTAGCAAATTTAGGAAAATGGGTTAAATTAATATACATGGGTATTTCCCCCTTGGACCCCTCTCTTCCATTATCCTAGACGCCCCCCCCCTCTTGTGGATTAATTCAACCCCCATCTCATGTTCGTGTCCCCCTTAACAGTTGGCATCACATTTTATTATTAAAACATAGAGATGCAATTCACATATTACATCACTTGGACGTAGCCACATATTCTATCCACAAACATTAATTAAACTGAGGATTATAATGGGGATGTTACATTCCCCCTCCCCTACAATTGTGTGTCATCCTCGATATATATATATATATGTGTGTGTGTGTGTGTGTGTGTGTGTGTGCAAATTTACATCACCATAATTAGAAATAAAATTTTGCAATACAACAACTCCAACCATCAATCTCATGTTCCTCTCAACTTGTTGACCCAAGGAATGCACCATTCATTTATCAGGGTTAACCCAAGGGATGTACCATCTGTGACACACAAGTAGATTTAAAAGAAAAAAAAAAAAAGACGGTTTGGGAGATATGGTCGGATCTTCAAGGTGGATTTTCCAAGAAATCCTGTAGCACTGGAATTCCTATAATTATGCCTCTTGTGGATGAATTTGGGAATATGGTTTTGTCAAAGATTATATTATTGTGCTTCCATGCTATTAAAACATATCCAACATCCATTAAGTAACCTCCATTGCCTTAATCAAGTTTGTGATGGTTGTAAATCCATGTATTTGGGATCTGGTCTCATCTTGTTGTAACCATTTTCCTCCTTTGAAATGTAAGCCATATATATAAATGTAAGGAGGATCGATGTAATGGGGGGAAGAGGAGGATATGCTAAGGAAGAATCATTGTGTAATCATTGTAATGAGGAGGAGAATTATGGAATAAAAGAACTTGTTGTAGATCAAGAACTTTCCATTATAGTCTTTATTGGCAGTGTATGCCAAGGGAGGCAGGGCCCCCTCCCTCTAGTATATGTTGCCCAAATAGTTTCCTTTTGTTCCGTGAATTTATTTGTCTTTTTAAGCTGCAATTTCAAGTATGTTGTGTGGTTCAACTAATCCTTGTGAGAACACGAGTTTCATGCTTGATTGCCCATCAGTTTAATTGGCGATTCTCTGGACACAGAATTGTCAAAGCCGCAGATTGATGCAATTGATGGTCGCCAATCCTTCACTGGTCGACAACTGCTCATGATAGATATCTTATTCGCATGCATTAAGTTTCNGTGAACTAGGTGATGAGTTGTTTGTGAATATTTTCTTTTGGTTATCTCATAGACGACTTAGGATCATAATTTTTTAGGTCATCCAAGGTGATCATGCAGGGATGCTCATTATCTCCTTTATTGTTTCTGATAGCATCAAAATATCTCAATAGGGCATTATTGTAGGCAAGATGATCTAGGAGCTTTAAAGCTATGTAGTTGGGAGGATCCCTCTCCCTGCCTCACTAACTTTTGGTTCATGATGTGCTTTTATTTGTGATGTGTCTAGAAGGGATGTTGTCAAATTAAAAGATATATTAAAGTCATTTTGTGTTGCCACAAGAATGAGGGTTAATTTGCTTGAATCTTCTATTTCTTTCGATGGGGTTAATGTAATTATTAATGTTMTCCATGAAAAATGCATTTTCCATATAGGCCAAGCTATATGTCCATAGAAAACTTCAATATTGCATCAAGAATGGAAGCCAACAATATTACTGGGAATTTTTGGAAGAGAGGGTTAAATATGGGATGCATATATAACCATCCTTAAAGTTAGCAACGTGAGAATAAAATAATCAACAGATCAATTGGTTTGAGCAAATAATTGCTCGTTAGAAATACACGCTCCTAGGCTGGGATATGAGGTCCTACATGGAAATGAGAGGGGTGATGATGTGAAGTGGTGGTGGAAGCCACTCTGGAAAATCAAATCCCCTATGAAACCTAGAATTTTCATGTGGCTAGTTGTCAAGAACAAATCCTTTACCTGGGAACCTCTTCATAGGAGAAATAGGCAAGGGCCAAGCAAATGTTCCTTATGTAAGGTTGATGTAGAAACAAAAAAACATTTGCTTATCTTTCGTGACTACACAACATATGTCTCGAAGGAATTGGAATCTATGTTTGGTGTCGAGGAGGGTTGGAAAGGGAAGACAATTGAGGCTTGTCTCAAAAATTGGTTTTTCAAGCCCAAACTAAAATTTTTCAAGGCCCTTCCTATAACTACGACATGGGGAGTTTGATTAGCCCATAATACAAGTATAATTGAGTCATTCTACCTCTCTGATGTGTAACTCAAAATAATTTCATCTTTGATAGTTTGTAGTGTAACTAGGGAGGTAATGGGGGGCCAAAGGGCCCATAGTGAGAATAGTGGAGGCCACTCGATGTAAGGTGGACTAGGTCTACTATATTATTAAATAAGGCCCACTATGGTTGTTAGATATATTAGTGTGAACATAATAAATGTGAGAGAAGGATTTCTAGAAGGTTCCTTCTCTAGAATGTTCTTAGGTAGTATTATATAAGGAAGGGATGAGCAATGTAATGAGCATAGTGAAGTATACTGTAAAAGTATCAAGCATTGCATGAGGAGTGCATTCGTTCCATAAGGAATGATATATGGTGTTACCCTACCTCAAGGGTTTTATCTACATATCCTGTGTTGAGTATTTTGGTGAATGATTTTGTTTATTCTTATGAAGTTGAG
>JZKD02S0621748.1:228133-255333 GCA_000966675.3 Picea glauca | reverse complement strand
GCAGAACTGGATCTCTGCAACTGCTGAGATGTGTCAAATGAGAGACTGGCGCTCTGTATTTATAGTGGTTCTAGCAGACTTACTAGGGCTGACTTCTCCCTCTGGGTACCTGTCTGTTCAATATATTATTTCTTCTAGCTGACTTCTTCTCTTGGAGGCTAATAACCTAATACAAAGTATCTTCTTGAGCCAGCAAGTCTTCTAGGGTTATTATCCAACTCATTAGGGTTTCTCTTGTTTTCTGGAGTCTTCTATTCTCGTCAAGTTCACACGTAGAGGTAAATACCTCCCACAGCTACCATAATATCAACACTATGTACTTGTAATGAATAAAGATATGAAAATAGTACACAATGTTCTTCAATGTGTTTTATGCAATTCCTCCCAGTGTAACTACTTGGAACCTCTCAGAAAAGAAGTTATAGAAAAAATTCCATACCTTGTTGAATTCTGGCTCATTCTAGAGAGAGAACTTGTAGAGCGTGCCCCACACAGAATATTTGTTGTATGGATCTAAAAATTTTACACAGAATACTAAAAACTGTACTCTAACCAACACATTTTGTCTTACTAAATTTTTATATGTTCTGAATAAGTTATGACGTTTTTACCCAAAACACTTGTTTTAGACTAGTTTCAGGACTAGCCACAAACCTTATTTTCCATGGAGTGTAAATTCAAAAATACAACGACCCACAAGCTAAAAATTGTACCAAATATACTTGGATATGTTTCCTCAATGGGATCCCAATTTCACGGTGTGAATCATTCCAAAAAAAACGTTATGGAGAAAATGGTGAGATGACCTGAAAATGACATACCTTACGAAGCATCATCAAAAGAATTTATCCTCCCTTGAATTTCCGCATTATTTACTTCACCTTCCCTCTGAAATTTGGCTTAGATATCCTTTTTTTACCTCAATCACCTGTAGATATTCAATATTCTCAATTTTGATTAAAATGAGAGAGTCTTTCCTCTTATTTATACTTTCATGTAGCTTCCTCAAGGGGTTAACTTTTAACCATTTTAACACACTTTCCTTATTTTAGGGTTAACCCACTTCTAATTTTTCCATGAAATTTATTATTTAAATAATTTATTTTGTATTCACTTTGACTTATAGTACACTCATCACTTCACTTTATTATTTACCTTCTAAAATATCTTAAAACATTTTTACTACTTTGACCTTTTTGGGGCTTCTAGATGACTCATGAGGGTTCTCCAACTTCACATGGCCATAACTCTCTAACTATGAGGAGTTATGTGAAATTCCACATACCACTAGAAATGGCATGACATTTACTATCCATATAGAATAACCTTTCCTGAAAATATATCAAAACTTGTACCATTATCGATCAAACAAACTTGGGTCCATTACCTAAACCTAGGTTCTCCAACTTCTCATGGCCATAACTCTCTAACCGTGAGGAGTTATGTGACATTCCAAATACCACCAGAAATGGAATGACATGTACTATCCATATATAATAGTATTACCTTAAAATATATTAAAACTCGTACAATTATACATGAAACAACCTTGGGTCCATTAACCAAACCTTTGTGCTACCAGAATTTGCTACCAGACTCTCTCCAAGGGTTGACATCAATCACAAAGGATTGAAATTAATCTAAAATATCACTCTCCAATGGTTGACATCAATGAAAACCAACAATACATACCAATTTTCCATCAACCTAAGACAACTGTTTGACAATCTCCCCCTTTGGAATTAATGGCAAAACTTAGTCATGATAACATTCATGCTTATAATATTCATCAATGTTTCTATCTCTCCCCCTTTGAAATCAATGGAAAATGGTATCTCCCTTTGGGGATGCTCCCCCTAACTAAAATCTCCTTAGGATACTCCCCCTATCTACATTCCTCTGTGCTCTCTCTCTAAGAATTTCTATCCTACATCTGATAAATATCTCCCCCTTTTTCATCAATGTCAAAGGTATCTTTCCATCCAAGGCTGCTCCCCTTAACTGAACTGTCCTTGGGGATACTCCCCCTAACTGAAATCTTCTTGAAACTGATCCCCCAACCTGAAATGACCTCTTTATGGTGCTTCCTCATGTAAATCTAAGACATATAAGATAATCATTCAAAAGAATTCGTTTTGGAGTAGAAATTACTCTGAGTCTATGGAGAAAATACTCAAAGGCTTCCCTTGGAAGTGGTTTTGTAAATATGTCTTCCACTTTTTATTTTGTGCCCAGATATTCAACTCTGATGTTCTTCTCTGCAACCTGTTCCCATAGAAAGTGATACTTTATTGGAATGTGCTTATTCTTGGAGTGCATCACCGGGTTCTTTGAGATACTGATGGTGCTTGTATTATCACAATAGATTGGAATGGGCTCATCATACTCAAACCGTATATCTAAGTATAATTTTTCTCCACTGGTGCTTTGTTGGTCATCAATGAAACCTGCCCAATCTACATCTATGTAGGAAATAAGTGATAGATCCTTTCCTTTTGGATACCATAATTCAAACTCTTCTGTTCCTTTGAGATATTTGAAAATCCTCTTTACTGCTAAGACATGACATTCCTTTGGTGCTTCTTGAAATCATGCAACCTGTCCAACTATCTGCATTACATATGGTCTAGATGTTGTCACATATAGTAAGCTACCAATCATTGGCGGTATTGCCTCTAGTATGTAGACTTTGAATCATCGTCTTTTCTCAACTCACAACTGGTTTGCATAGGAGTGGTAACTGGTTTGCAATCTTCCATTCTGAACCTCTTTAGCATTTCTATGATATACTAAGTTTGAGAAATAAAAATTCCTTGGTTTCTTTGACATATCTAAAGACCCAGAAATAAGAATAGTTCCCCAAGTAATGACATTTCAAATTCATTCTGCATATCCTTTGCAAATTTCTGGCATAACCTGTCATTAGTACTTCCAAAAACAATATCATCAACATAAATTTCAATTAATAAAATACCACCTTGAATTACCTTGATGTAGAGTTTGTTGTCTGTGCTTCCTTTCCATAGTTCGTAGGGAGTTTTGCCATTGATTTTTCTGAGAATTACTTTGTTTTGAATGTGAACTGTTGTATGCACTGATGTGTCCAAAAAATATCTGTCAACTTGGAATCCATTAGCATTGTTCGATCCATTTCCTGTGTAATTATCATCCATTATGATAATGTTCGTTCATCTCTGAACCACTCTTTGAACTAATCTATGAATCCATGCTCTCGTCCATACTTTCCAAGACTCTACTTGCACAACTGTTCATAATGTTGACCCATTTATCACTATACTATCATGAAGTCTTGATTAATCCATTAAATTGTACTTCTTCTAACTGAATTCTCTGGATATGTCTTCTCATACTATGCAAGTTTCTCGAATGATGGTTCTTGGGTCTATCACAACTATCGCATAGACTCCCCCTGTCTAATACTCATATTACCTAGGAGTATCTAAGCCGGATGGCTCATACAAATTCTTGCTCTAATGTGTATTCATCACCATCTTCATTGGTAGATTCGTCATCATATTCATTAGTAGATTCATCATCTCTCTGAGCTATGACTTCTTTATTTCTGTCTGTGGATTCATCTTTCACTACAATGCCTGAAAGTACAATCTCTTGAACCTGTTCCTTATTTACCTGTCCTTATTTTCTTTCAGTTATTTTACAAACCTTCATGTATCTAACATCTTTATTTTTCTCTGTAGAATTTTATTCATCTCGTTTTATTTCCAATCTTGCGATCTCTAGGACTTGGTCTTTCTTCACCTGTTTTTCATGTTTTCTTCTCCATACTTTCTTATATCTGATATCAGTGTTCTCTCTCGTGGAAGTATCGATCATGCTTCTACAATCACTAGCTATGTGTCCATAGTTATGACATTTGTAACATTCAATGTTACGTGGGGCCACATATGCACTTATTGCTTGAACATTTCTTTTATAATCCCTGCAATCTGCAACCTTATGTCCAAAATTACTACAATAAAAAGAATGACCATAAAATAATTTTTCACACCTAGGAGTTAATGATCTTCTTTGTGGTGTAGTCCTTCTAAATCTTGAATGATCATGATCATGCCTGAAGCTTCTTTGTGGATTGAACATGAATGGTATTCTTGAAGATGTATCTTCAATAGTTTTCTTAGATTCTGGTTGACCATGATTCCTTCCTTTCAGTACTTCTGCATAACTCTTTCTATTTTATTCATTCTTCTTTTCAAGCAATCTTGAGTGGTTCTCTTCATTATCTATAATGGATGTGGATGTTTTTATCTCTTCAACGTTCTTTTTTAGCTTGACAATTTTACTTATCAATGTGACAACTTCTTCTTCAAGATTCTCAACCTCTTCTTCTTTCTTCATTATCTAAGACTTCATGACTACTTTTATTCTTTTCGCTTCTTCAAGCTGAATTTTTAATGTGATTATTTCTTCTTCAAGTCCTTTCTCTTATTGAACAAAATCTACCTCAAGTTGGTTTAGATCGTTAATTATTTCCTTAAGATGATCTGTCAATATCTTCTCTCTCATTTCTGCTTCTTCCTTCTGTGCTTCTATGTTGGCTACCAAATACTGCTTTTGATATTCAATATTTTCTTCGATCTTTCTGGCTTCTTCTAGATGAGTTCTTAAGTTCTCAATGAACTATTAGGCTTATTCGAAAATGTGAACAATTTCCTTTTGTTTCATCAATTATTTCTTGATTGACTTGTTTTCTTCTCTTAGTTCATCTAAATCACTAATCAATTATGCTTCATAATTGTCTTCTTTTTCAATTAGTTTTTCTGTCTCATTTCCTTCATGGCATTCTATTTCAAGATGTCCATGTTTTTCACAATTAAAGAAAAAAAATACCTTTCGTGATTATGTACTCTTCATCTTTTGAATTTGTTTGACATGGTGAATATAATTCTTCTTGATTTGTATATGCATCTTCTTTGGCATTTTATGAATCTATGATGGGTGAAGAGTATATGTAATGCAACTTATCCCAAAGTTCTTTGGCTGATGAAAATTTACCAACCTTTTCTCTTACTGGATTAGGTAATCCTTTCCAAATGAAATCCATTGCTAGTTTGTTATTCTTCTTCAATTCCTTCTTGGATGTAGTCTTTTCCCTTTTTGAACTATCATATCCTGTAACAATTGATAGCCAAATATAATTTCCACGTGCATGTAAAAATACTTTCATCCTTCTACTCCACATCTCATACTTAAAACCATTCTGACCATTAAACATTGGTACTCCATTCTCAGAATAATCCATGATATCCTTCCAATGGTTAAATTGTTTCCTGGAGGAACTGGCTCTTATACCAATTGTTGGATTACTGAGAAGGGGGGTGAATTAGTAATAGAGAAATTTAATTCTTTTTCACCATAAAATTTAAGTGTTATATCAATGTATCATTATCATCCAATAGTTGCAGAGTAAATCAACAATGAACAAATGAGCAATCACACACATACACAATACACTAGTGTTTTATGTGGAAGCCCAAACTGAGAGAAAACCACATAATGCTTTTTCTTATATGTCTTTAAGAATTAGATTCATTGGAAACACCAACTTCCTTTGTTTTCTTGCTGCAACTGGAAGGAGGCTCTAACCCCCTAGTTTCTCAAGCTACAACCAGAAGGAAGCTCCAACTCCCCAATTCTCTGGCTACAACCAAAAGGAGGCTACAACCCCCTATGTTCTCTGGCTACAACAATAAGGTGGCTACAACCACCTGTCCTTTCCACTTCCACCCGCCCTGATGTATAAGTAGAATGATGGAACCACTGTGAGATATACTAATGTAAACCTATACCAATCAACCTGCACCAAACAACCTGTACCAATAACATGAACCATGCATCAACCTGCACCTCAACCTGTAATAGAACTGTACCATAGATAAGTGCATCAACCATGCTCCAACCTATACCAAACAACCTGTAATCAACCTATACCATAAACAATTGCATCAACCGTGCACCAACCTGTACCTCAACTTGTACCATGAACAAGTGCATCAACTGTGCACCAAACCTATACAAATAACCTGTCACAACAACCTGTCCAAACAACCTATCACAACAACATGTCTCATCAATATTATCAACCAAATTAGATCTACTCACCAAGATCAATCACCAAGACAAATTGCAAATATGTGCGTCAACCAAGCATAACACAACAACTCATAATCATCACCAAGATCAATATGTGATTCTAATAATATACCAATACAAGTATGTTAGATCATCCATAAACCATGTGTCAACAATACTACTAACAAGTGCCTCCAACCATGTACCAAGTATGTACCGATCATGTATCAAATACTCATCAACTATGACTCATCAATATGTACCAACATCATCAACTATACACCTCATGCATGTTCCAACTCTTAAACTACTTGTCTCAACCATGTACCCAACATGTACCTGAACCAAAATCCCTCATCAATTTCATCATCCAAATATGATTTGTAACTCTATAATAGACCTAGTGTATATGATCAAATACATACAAACCTTCCTTAACTTTAACAACAAGATACTAGCATTTTCATCAAACTTTACTTTAGTCTCACATGACTAGTTTTGGATTAGNCACATTTTTTTTTACTGAATTTGGATATGTTATGAATAAGTTATGACATTTTTACCTGAAACACCTGTTTTAGACAAGTTTTAGGACTAGCCACAAACATGATTTTCCACTGAGTGAAACTCCAGAAATACAAAGCCCCACAAGGTGAAATTTGTACCACAACTACTTGGATATGTTTCCCCAATTGCATCCCAATTTCACAGTTTGAATCATTCTAGAAAAAAAATTATGGAGAAAATGGTGAGATGACCTATAAATAACATACCTTACAAAACATCATAAATGTTTTTTATCGTCCCTTGAATTTCGGCCTTCTTTACTTCACCTTCCCTCTGAAATTATGCTTAGATATCCTTTGGTTACTTCAGTAACCTGTATATATTCAATATTATCAATTGTGATTAAAATGAGAGATTCTTGCCTCTTATTTATACTTTCATGTAGCTTCCTTAAGGGGTTACTTTTTAACCATCTTAACCCACTTTCCTTATTTTAGGGTTAACCCACTTCTAATTTCTCCATTAAATTTATTATTTAAATAATTTATTTTGCATTCACTTTGAATTATAGTACACTCATCACTTCACTTTATTATTTACCTTCTAAAGTCTCTTAAACCACTTTGACTACTTTGACCTTTTGGTGCTTCTAGATGACTCATGAGGGTTCTCCAACTTCACATGGCCATAACTCTGTAACCGTGAAGAGTTATGTGATGTTATACATACCACTAGAAATGACATGAAATATAATATCCATCTATAAGATCACTTCCTGCAAATATATCAAAACTCATACCATTATCCATCAAACAAACTTGGGTCCATTACCCAAACCTGGGTTATCCAACTTCTCATGGCCATAACTCTCCAACCGTGTGGAGTTATGTGAAGTTACACATACCACTGGAAATGGAATGACATGTACTATCGATATAGAATATTCTTACCTTAAAATATATTAAAACTCATACCAATTTACATGAAACAACCTTGGGTCCATTACCCAAACCTTTGTGCTACCAGAATTCACTACCGAACTTTCTCCAAGGGTTGACATCAATCACTAAGGGTTGACATCAATCTACAATATCACTCTCCAATGGTTGACATCAATGACAACCAACAATACATACCAATTGTCCATTAACCTAAGCCAATTGTCTAATGTTAAGTCCTCAAATCACTGAAAATGGTATCTCTATGAGATATTTGTATTTTGAGTTGCAATGTGGACACCACTAGGAGGTGTTGAGCACCAAGTATAGGTTTTGTGGAAATAAGCATGGTCAAGGTATAAAAATCAAGGTTTGGGACCCAAAGTAAGATTATAGGCATCCAAATACAAGAATAATGCTTCAAACCATCCCATGTAATGTATTGAGAGTATTATATCCCTCTTAGTTGGGATATGTGCATTACTAGAAGGTTTTAAGATCTAGGTATGAGTCTTCTTTCCTTTACCATGGTTGGGGGAGGAAATAATTCAATCCATAAAGTTAACCTCTAAGCTTGAAGGTACATGAATGAAGAATTGGACAACCACATATAACCTTTTAATTGGATATTTTTCCTTTAAGAGAGGGTATGGGATATATTGGAAGTTTTTAACACTATATTTGGATCATAGTGTCTTGAACATGGTTTGGAGAGGAAACACTAGCATTAGGCCCTAAAGAAATATTTTAGGTATTTGGGGCCAATAATGTCACTACAAACATGGGTCATAAGGCCCTAGACATGGTGAGGGGAGGAAACATGAACCTTAGTCTTTAAGGTAAGATTATATCCATCTAGGGCCAAGAAGGATGCCTCAAACAACCCCATATGGAATCTTAAGGACCATGTGTGATTGGATTATTATTAGATATGCTAGTGCCACCAAGTAGTTTTAAGAAGTAGGTATGTGTCCCAACACACTAGAAATGATTTAGGGAAGAAGGAAATGCCTTAGGTCCTAAAGAAATATTTGAGGCATCCATAGTAGCCTCAACCATGGTTGGGGAAGGAAACTCAATCCTCAATCTGTTAAGGTAGCTTCTAAGGTTGAAGAGACATGAATGAGAACTTGAACCACAAAATAGGACCTTTGTATGGGATATTTATCCTTTAAGAGGAGATATAGGATCTATTGGAAAGTTTTTAGCACTAGAGTTGTGTCATGGTGCCTTAAACATGGTTGGGGGAGGAAACCATAGACTTATGCCCTAAAGAAATATTTTAGATATTTGGGGCCAATAATGTCACTTCAAAAATGGGTCTTGAGGCCTTGGATATGATTCGAGGAGAAAACATGAACCTTCAATTTTAAATGAATCTTTTATTTATCTAGGGCCAAGAAGGATTCCTTGAACAACCACACATAGCCTTATGAGGGTATCCTTGGCCTATGATTGGGGATGTCGATGCCATTAGGTGGTTTTTAGAAGTAGGTATATTTCTTGGCAACAAAGGTGATGAGGATCAGAAGCCAGCTAAAGTGAAACTCGTAGCCTTGATCCTGTGCTTCACGGAAGTCTAGTTCCAGATGATTAACTAGGTACTTTGCCCAGTTCATCTATAGACCTTCTACGCACTTCCTTGCAAGGTCAATGACAAATCCTGTGACCTGCATGGGTTGGTTTTTACTTACTGACTTTCTGGCTATTAACTGGCAGGCTAGGTGCACTGCATCATTCTGGATGGAGGCTACCTTGTAGCCTCGCCTCCCCTTTTGAACATCGTCGTATGTATCCTTGATCTTCTGTTCTAGCATGTGATCTGTGGCTTTTCCTAGATAGAATTCCTATGGATTAGGTCCTTGCATAATCAATTCTCTGATCCTATGGATCAACATCGGATCGAATGTGATACGACGGTCTATCCATAAGTAGTCACCATGGTAACATGAAAGCAGTAGCTTGACACAGGAATTGACTTCCTGGTGCCTTTCGAAGCGTGGGATTTTCATTACATTTAATAGGGTGGATTGAACGACATTCATCATCCATGGTTGGGGGATTATGTCTGAGTTCTTCCCCTTCATTCTGGTCAGGTATTTATATAGGGTGAGCATACTATAGCTCTTGCGATCTCCAAGGTTGAAGTCAGTGAACTTCAACGCTACGATCTTGTCCTATTGTGCTCAAACTTTGAGTATCCCCTTTGGGAGGTACAGAGTAACCATGGTGTACTCGAAATCTCTTGGCACACTATCACGACTCACTATGCCAGCCAGATGCAGGATGTAGTCGGGCAATATGGACGGGATTAGCTTTGCATTGGCTAGGTCATCTCTGTGCTTGGCTCTCTTCTCTACTGATGGTTGGGATGGTCCAGCTCCACGAGTAGTCGACAGAGAGGCTTGCACTCCTCTCGTCAATGATTCTTGAATACTTGTAGACATTACTCTTTCAGTCATTAGGTCAATGAGATATTCTTCGACGATTTTCTCTACAGCGCTAAGCTCGTCCAACATGCACCCTCGTGTTTGCATATCTCAGGTTCAAAGAGTAATTGTTCAATGCAATGGAATGGATAGTTATAGCACGNTTAGGGTTAACCCACTTCTAATTTCTCCATTAAATTTATTATTTAAATAATTTATTTTGCATTCACTTTGAATTATAGTACACTCATCACTTCACTTTATTATTTACCTTCTAAAGTCTCTTAAACCACTTTGACTACTTTGACCTTTTGGTGCTTCTAGATGACTCATGAGGGTTCTCCAACTTCACATGGCCATAACTCTGTAACCGTGAAGAGTTATGTGATGTTATACATACCACTAGAAATGACATGAAATATAATATCCATCTATAAGATCACTTCCTGCAAATATATCAAAACTCATACCATTATCCATCAAACAAACTTGGGTCCATTACCCAAACCTGGGTTATCCAACTTCTCATGGCCATAACTCTCCAACCGTGTGGAGTTATGTGAAGTTACACATACCACTGGAAATGGAATGACATGTACTATCGATATAGAATATTCTTACCTTAAAATATATTAAAACTCATACCAATTTACATGAAACAACCTTGGGTCCATTACCCAAACCTTTGTGCTACCAGAATTCACTACCGAACTTTCTCCAAGGGTTGACATCAATCACTAAGGGTTGACATCAATCTACAATATCAATCTCCAATGGTTGAAATCAATGACAACCAACAATACATACCAATTGTCCATTAACCTAAGCCAATTGTCTAATGTTAAGTCCTCAAATCACTGAAAATGGTATCTCTATAAGATATTTGTATTTTGAGTTGCAATGTGGACACCACTAGGAGGTGTTGAGCACCAATTATAGGTTTTGTGGAAATAAGCATGGTCAAGGTATAAAAATCAAGGTTTGGGACCCAAATTAATATTATAGGCATCCAAATCCAAGAATAATGCTTCAAACCATCCCATGTAATGTATTGAGAGTATTATATCCCTCTTAGTTGGGATATGGGCATTATTAGAAGGTTTTAAGATCTAGGTATGAGTCTTCTTTCCTTTACCATGGTTGGGGGAGGAAATAATTCAATCCATAAAGTTAACCTCTAAGATTGAAGGTACTTGAATGAAGAATTGGACAACCACATATAACCTTTTAATTGGATATTTTTCCTTTAAGAGAGGGTATGGGATATATTGGAAGTTTTTAACACTATATTTGGATCATAGTGTCTTGAACATGGTTTGGAGAGGAAACACTAGCATTAGGCCCTAAAGAAATATTTTAGGTATTTGGGGCCAATAATGTCACTACAAACATGGGTCATAAGGCCCTAGACATGGTGAGGGGAGGAAACATGAACCTTAGTCTTTAAGGTAAGATTATATCCATCTAGGGCCAAGAAGGATGCCTCAAACAACCCCATATGGAATCTTAAGGACCATGTGTGATTGGATTATTATTAGATATGCTAGTGCCACCAAGTAGTTTTAAGAAGTAGGTATGTGTCCCAACACACTAGAAATGATTTAGGGAAGAAGGAAATGCCTTAGGTCCTAAAGAAATATTTGAGGCATCCATAGTAGCCTCAACCATGGTTGGGGAAGGAAACTCAATCCTCAATCTGTTAAGGTAGCTTCTAAGGTTGAAGAGACATGAATGAGAACTTGAACCACAAAATAGGACCTTTGTATGGGATATTTATCCTTTAAGAGGAGATATAGGATCTATTGGAAAGTTTTTAGCACTAGAGTTGTGTCATGGTGCCTTAAACATGGTTGGGGGAGGAAACCATAGACTTATGCCCTAAAGAAATATTTTAGATATTTGGGGCCAATAATGTCACTTCAAAAATGGGTCTTGAGGCCTTGGATATGATTCGAGGAGAAAACATGAACCTTCAATTTTAAATGAATCTTTTATTTATCTAGGGCCAAGAAGGATTCCTTGAACAACCACACATAGCCTTATGAGGGTATCCTTGGCCTATGATTGGGGATGTCGATGCCATTAGGTGGTTTTTAGAAGTAGGTATATTTCTTGGCAACAAAGGTGATGAGGATCAGAAGCCAGCTAAAGTGAAACTCGTAGCCTTGATCCTGTGCTTCACGGAAGTCTAGTTCCAGATGATTAACTAGGTACTTTGCCCAGTTCATCTATAGACCTTCTACGCACTTCCTTGCAAGGTCAATGACAAATCCTGTGACCTGCATGGGTTGGTTTTTACTTACTGACTTTCTGGCTATTAACTGGCAGGCTAGGTGCACTGCATCATTCTGGATGGAGGCTACCTTGTAGCCTCGCCTCCCCTTTTGAACATCGTCGTATGTATCCTTGATCTTCTGTTCTAGCATGTGATCTGTGGCTTTTCCTAGATAGAATTCCTATGGATTAGGTCCTTGCATAATCAATTCTCTGATCCTATGGATCAACATCGGATCGAATGTGATACGACGGTCTATCCATAAGTAGTCACCATGGTAACATGAAAGCAGTAGCTTGACACAGGAATTGACTTCCTGGTGCCTTTCGAAGCGTGGGATTTTCATTACATTTAATAGGGTGGATTGAACGACATTCATCATCCATGGTTGGGGGATTATGTCTGAGTTCTTCCCCTTCATTCTGGTCAGGTATTTATATAGGGTGAGCATACTATAGCTCTTGCGATCTCCAAGGTTGAAGTCAGTGAACTTCAACGCTACGATCTTGTCCTATTGTGCTCAAACTTTGAGTATCCCCTTTGGGAGGTACAGAGTAACCATGGTGTACTCGAAATCTCTTGGCACACTATCACGACTCACTATGCCAGCCAGATGCAGGATGTAGTCGGGCAATATGGACGGGATTAGCTTTGCATTGGCTAGGTCATCTCTGTGCTTGGCTCTCTTCTCTACTGATGGTTGGGATGGTCCAGCTCCACGAGTAGTCGACAGAGAGGCTTGCACTCCTCTCGTCAATGATTCTTGAATACTTGTAGACATTACTCTTTCAGTCATTAGGTCAATGAGATATTCTTCGACGATTTTCTCTACAGCGCTAAGCTCGTCCAACATGCACCCTCGTGTTTGCATATCTCAGGTTCAAAGAGTAATTGTTCAATGCAATGGAATGGATAGTTATAGCACGAGGATCACTATGTAGAATCAAATAATCTACGGGCTCAGATTCACGGTTAGCAAAAGTGTTCTCGGTGCACGACGCGATGGGATAAATAGATACTTGGCAATAGATCTCTTGCAATAGGTAAGAAGCCTTCATTAACTCAGTTATGGCATGGTCCCAATGGTCTGGTGGTGAACTTTCTGACTATAAATGTGTTTCTACCCATTTGGCTGTCAGTCTAACAGTTATACTATTCCCAATGGCTATATTGCTTCACCATGGTGAAGTGCCATGTGACGCAATTCTGATATCCCAGCGAAGTTCCAATTTTGAAAATCTTCCTTTTGCGAAGTTCCCTCTGGAACCTTCTGTAATTTTTTGATATTATCTCTCTTCTTACTTATTTTTCTAGCCTTATTTCCAGTGAGCTTCATCTTAGTATTCCTTTTTCCATTTTGATTCTTATCTTCTTTTGGCAGACCAACTTCGCACTGTTGAGATTCTTTCCTAGAAATAAGGGGTAATACTTCTTCTCTATCTAGGATAGGTACCTCATTCTTCTACAAATATTCTTGTGTTCTTACAACTTTGACATCCAAGTCTCTGGTTTTAAATAGCTTCGCTCGGTTGTCCTGTTATTCAATCAAGTGTTCAATCCTCCTAGTCATGAAATATTTTAACTCTTGCTTCTTCTGCTCTAGGATTTCTTCTTCTTTCATTCCAACATGATCTCTTTCAATCTAAGGTTTTCCTAGTAACATAGCAAATGGAGTGTTGTTCTCAATAAATTTAACTTCAAATTCTTCCTATGTCGAAGTTCCATTGGCATTCATAGATATCTGGGTGAGATTTCCACATAGGTTTATCAACTTTCCTCTGAATAGTCCTATTCTCCCCAATGAAGGAATTATAGTAGGCTTTCCTAGGGTTTCCCAAGTTCTTTATGTCATAATATTTACCTGTGTTTCTTCGTCCAGAACACAGTCAATGTTGAAGTCTCATATTCTTGCTTCTATGCACACTTTTTCTTTGAAGATCTCCGATAAATTAATATGTCAGTGATCATTCATGGTTTCTTTCATTTGTAGAAATACTTTCTCTGATTGTTTATGGGGTTCTGTCATGGTCTTANTGTCTGAGTTCTTCCCCTTCATTCTGGTCAGGTATTTATATAGGGTGAGCATACTATACCTCTTGCGATCTCCAAGGTTGAAGTCAGTGAACTTCAACGCTACGATCTTGTCCTGTTGTGCTCAAACTTTGAGTATCCCCTTTGGGAGGTATAGAGTAACCATGGTGTACTCGAAATCTCTTGGCACACTATCACGACTCACTATGTCAGCCAGATGCAGGATGTAGTCAGGCAATATGGACGGGATTAGCTTTGCATTGGCTAGGTCATCTTTGTGCTCGGCTCTCTTCTCTACTGATGGTTGGGATGGTCCAGCTCCACGAGTAGTCGACAGAGAGACTTGCACTCCTCTCTTCAATGATTCTTGAATACTTGTAGACATTACTCTTTCAGTCATTAGGTCAATGAGATCTTCTTCGACGATTTTCTCTACAGCGCTAAGCTCGTCCAACATGCACCCTCGTGTTTGCATATCTCAGGTTCAAAGAGTAATTGTTCAATGCAATGGAATGGATAGTTATAGCACGAGGATCACTATGTAGAATCAAATAATCTACGGGCTCAGATTCACGGTTAGCAAAAGTGTTCTCGGTGCACGACGCGATGGGATAAATAGATACTTGGCAATAGATCTCTTGCAATAGGTAAGAAGCCTTCATTAACTCAGTTATGGCATGGTCCCAATGGTCTGGTGGTGAACTTTCTGACTATAAATGTGTTTCTACCCATTTGGCTGTCAGTCTAACAGTTATACTATTCCCAATGGCTATATTGCTTCACCATGGTGAAGTGCCATGTGACGCAATTCTGATATCCCAGCGAAGTTCCAATTTTGAAAATCTTCCTTTTGCGAAGTTCCCTCTGGAACCTTCTGTAATTTTTTGATATTATCTCTCTTCTTACTTATTTTTCTAGCCTTATTTCCAGTGAGCTTCATCTTAGTATTCCTTTTTCCATTTTGATTCTTATCTTCTTTTGGCAGACCAACTTCGCACTGTTGAGATTCTTTCCTAGAAATAAGGGGTAATACTTCTTCTCTATCTAGGATAGGTACCTCATTCTTCTACAAATATTCTTGTGTTCTTACAACTTTGACATCCAAGTCTCTGGTTTTAAATAGCTTCGCTCGGTTGTCCTGTTATTCAATCAAGTGTTCAATCCTCCTAGTCATGAAATATTTTAACTCTTGCTTCTTCTGCTCTAGGATTTCTTCTTCTTTCATTCCAACATGATCTCTTTCAATCTAAGGTTTTCCTAGTAACATAGCAAATGGAGTGTTGTTCTCAATAAATTTAACTTCAAATTCTTCCTATGTCGAAGTTCCATTGGCATTCATAGATATCTGGGTGAGATTTCCACATAGGTTTATCAACTTTCCTCTGAATAGTCCTATTCTCCCCAATGAAGGAATTATAGTAGGCTTTCCTAGGGTTTCCCAAGTTCTTTATGTCATAATATTTACCTGTGTTTCTTCGTCCAGAACACAGTCAATGTTGAAGTCTCATATTCTTGCTTCTATGCACACTTTTTCTTTGAAGATCTCCGATAAATTAATATGTCAGTGATCATTCATGGTTTCTTTCATTTGTAGAAATACTTTCTCTGATTGTTTATGGGGTTCTGTCATGGTCTTARTTTCTTGAAATTTCTCATGGTCTTCTTGTCTCATATTCATCCTTTCAACCTTAGCAATCATTCTAGAGAAATCCAATACTTCAYGGTCCATAGATTTGCAATAGAGGCAACTAGGTCTTCTACTAGGGAATTCGTTAGCAAGATGTCTCGGTCTTMTGCAACTATAACAAAGGGTTAATCCTCTCTTTCTCTTAAATGATCCACAACCTCTCCTGTACTACGTACTAGAATAATGGTAGCTAACCCTCAAAAATTCTTTCCAGGATCCTGCRTCCATTTGTTAGTCCAAACATTATTTCTATGCATAGGTATAACATATCTTTCACTATTATTATCAGATCTACTCATATCAAATMTTCTTTCTTCTATCAGTGCCCTAGTTTTCAAKATAGGTCAAATMTTATCAAACATACGTAGATTCATKCTCTAGAAACAAAAAATTTCCACTTATCTTACTTCTAAAAAGTACAAAGCTTACAGATCTTACCTCTTTAATCTCACTTTCACCTTTACAAAGGCACAAAGCTCCCATATCTTACCTCTTTTCTTCATATTTAACCCTTCCTCTTAGCATAGAGATCCACATATCAAGTAGAATACTGCGCACTACAACGACAGATCTACACATAGAGATTTCACAATTTCAGGTCAGATCCTCTCACAAAGCTTCTTCTTCCTCAGTTCCCAGCAATCACAGTTTCATGTTTCGACAACAAAACCATTTGTTTGCACAAGGGTAGACCCAGGGTTCAATGCTACAACAACACACCAACAAAACCCTAACTATCGAACCTTTCGAAAACACCTACGAACTAGATGAAGTCTCACCTGAGGTAGAGGTAGGGGTGGTTGCAGGACTCAAATGTCTGCAACCTTAGCTAGGACACAGATATGTGATTCTAACACTTAACAGAGCACTTAGTATTTAACATTCATCCATATCTAGTTCTTATTTATAGTACAGACAAACCCTAATTACAGAGTATCACATTATTTAACCAGATCCAACATCCAGTAGAACTCAACATAAAGAAACAGATCAAATCTAGCAGATTAAAGCACTAATCATATTCACACAGGTCAAATCTAGCATTCATTCACCTTATTAGGCACAAATAAACATCAAATCTATCGAACATTTATCTATATCAAGCACTAAGCAAATCACACATAACCACATCAACACATCGCACAAAGCAGAGCAACACAACATGTACATGGTTCACCCCCACCCTGGGGCTACATCCACCAACTCTTTGTCTTTTTCATTAGCTTCTTCAATCAGTTACATGCACAGAGCCTAAAAAACCCTACTCTGCAGAGGACAGGGGATCTACACAACTCTCTAGATCCTCCTTCCCCGAGTAGATCTAAGAACTTAGCCTTCCACAACCTCTTACAATGACTTGCACTTAGCTCTATAAGTCTCACACAGTATGCACAAAAGCAATCTCCACTTAGTACTTAGCACTGCCAATCACACAGATCGAACTTGTAATTCTCTACTTACTTCACTTAGATACTTGTTTATACATACAAAATAGGCCTAAGCATGGGTAAACACATGGGCCGACATTCCCATACCCGTTACATAAGCCCAAAACCCAAAAATCCCTAAAAAGGGGCCGAGATTCCGCGATCTCTTCTTCATCTTGCGCTCTACCTTCGACAACCTATCGAAGTCCCAAAAATAGGTCAAACATGACCAAGGATTCTCAAAACTTGGTCAAGGGCCAACATAGAGTTTTATTTTTGTGGAATTACAATCATTGCATTGCATGTACATATGTTTTTGAACATTTATTTCTACTATGTTTAGGAATGTTGGTCCTTTGTTTCAAGTATCGCTTGGTTTTGTTTTTTCTCTATTCTTTTGTTCTATTATAAGGTCCTCCTGTGTGCACTCTTCAACTTAGTTGTTTATACTTGTACTATGTGAGAGTCGAATATGAATTTATCATTTTACAAAGAGAATATAAGATGGTGAAGAAAGGAGAATTAGGCCAGTTTGAGGTTGAGGTTGAGGGATAGGCTACCAAGGATGAATTTGACATCCACTCTCATATTTTAAAGTTACATGGAAAATAATGTTTATGGTTAACTCTTTTAATTTGTGAGGGACACATCAAGTGCATGGAAAAGTTCAATTTCGTTTATTGAATTTTTCCATTTGTTTTTATAGGAAAATTGGATCCCATGACATAACTGTCAAGGTGGCATATTATGGACTTTGTCACTCTGATTTGTGTCACATTCAAAACAAATGGAAGATTTCCCAATACCCAATGGTTCTATGGTAATTTATTTATATTTATTTTGTTACCAAGGCACTGACACAACTTTTAAGATTGAAAAATTGGTAACGGGGTGCACAGGAATGTGCACACACAAAAACACATGCATGTTATTAGAAACATGCATGCGTTCCTGATCTTATAGCCTCAGTGAACCTCATATTTCCACACATGCTTTCCAAATCCATCTTTTAAGGAATGCATGGACATTATTGAAAGAACACACATATTTTTAAAAGTGTGCACACATTCTTAAAAGCACACACATGTTCCTAATAATACATGCACAATTTTAAGAATGAACACACACTTTTAAGAACACATGTGCACTTTTAGGAATCTGCACATAGTTTTGTGACTATATTATTTTTCCCAATGTATATATCATTCACCTCCAAGTGGGGATATCAATGGCATTAAAGGATTTGATCATTAAGTATGGGTATTAGGGTCCTTGACATGGTAAGGGAAGAAAACGTGGGCCTTAGGCTATAGAGGTTGCTTCTAAGTATAAAGGTCCCTAGACCAACACCTCAAACAACCACACTTGACATCCAGAGCTCGGTCCTTGTCTTCCAAGTAGGGATACATGCATTTTTAGAATATTTCAAGGACTAGTTATGAGTCTCAAATCCCTTTACATGGTCATGAGAGGAAASATGGTGAATGAACCCTAAAGTAATATTTTTTGGAATGCAKGTCTATGGAAAACACTTTGACCCACAACAAAAGACCTCTCATGCTTATCAGTTCCTTTGACTAGGGATATGGGTTCCATTATGAGATTTTTTATGCTAGGTACATGCTTCTTTCATCCCTACAWATATTTGAAGGAAGAAACCTAGGCCTTATGCCATAAAAGAAGCTTCTAAGTATCAAGGTTCAAGAATGACACCTTGATCCACTACGCATGCCCTATTAATCATATCCTTATTGTCTGAGTGGTGATATTAACAATATTATGAAATTTTAAGAACTAGTTATGGTCCTAGTGTCCCATATATGGTTAGGGGGGGAAACCCAGGTCTTAGGACATAAATGAATATTATAGGAATTGAGACAAAGAAAAACCACATGATCTTTGAAGGGGATATTTTTCAAGTGGATTTATGTGCACTGTTACAAAATTTGAGCACAAGCTAAGGGTCAAGGGTTCCCCGAAATAGTGGTTGGGAGAAACTAATTCTTTAGGCCTTTAAGGAAGATTTCATGCATCCAAGGCTAAGAACAACGAATTGAACACAAAAACATGATCTAAAAAGTGTATCATTTTCCTCTTAGTGGGAATATTGGCACCATTAGGGTTTTTGGAGAAGTAGGTATTGATTTAAAGACTTGGACCAAGTTTAAGTGATAAAAATTGCTCGCTAGGCTTAAAAACTAGCTTTCAGGGATCACGAGCCATCATTAAGTGTTGGATTACTGAGAGGGGGGGTGAATCAACTACTTGCCTCAACCATGTACCCAACATGCACCTCAACCAAAATCCCTCATAAATTTCATCATACAAATATGATTTGTAACTCTCTAATCGACCCGGTGTATTGATCACATACCTGCAAACCTTCCTTAACTTTAAAAACAATAGACTAGCATTTTCATCAAACTTTACTCTAGTCTCACATGACTAGTTTTGGATTAGTCAACAATCCTAACTTGATATAATCATAAATATGTACCTGTAATGACTAAATATATTAAAATAGTACACAATGTTCTTCAGTTTGTTTTATGCAATTCCTCTCGGTGAAACTACTTGGAACCTTTCAGAAAAGGATTTATAGAAAAAGTTCCATACCTTGTTGAATTCTTGCTCATTCTAGAGAGAGAACTTGTAGAGCGTGCCCCGCACAGCATATTTGTTGTATGGATCTGAAAATTTTACACAGAATACTAAAGACTGTACTCTAACCAACACATTTTTTCTTAATGAATTTTGGTATGTTATGAATAATTTATGATGTTATTACCCAAAACACTTGTTTTAGACTAGTTTTAGGACTAGCCACAAACCCTATTTTCCACGGAGTGTATATCGAAGAATACAACGACCCACAAGATGAAAATTTTACCAAATATACTTGGATATGTTTCCTTAGTGGGCTCCCAATTTCACGGTCTGAATCATTCCAAAAAAAACGTTATGGAGAAAATGGTGAGATGACCTGTAAATGACATACCTTAGGAGGCATCATCAAAAGAATTTATCCTCCCTTGAATTTCCGCCTTATTTACTTCACCTTCCCTCTGAAATTTGGATTAGATATCCTTTTTTTACCTCAGTCACCTGTAGATATTCAATATTCTCAAGTTTGATTAAAATGAGAGAGTCTTTCCTCTTATTTATACTTTCATGTAGCTTCCTCAAGGGGTTACCTTTTAACCATTTTAACCCACTTTCCTTATTTTAGGGTTAACCCACTTCTAATTTCTCCATGAAATTTATTATTTAAATAATTTATTTTGTATTCACTTTGAATTATAGTACACTCATCACTTCACTTTATTAATTACCTTCTAAAATATCTTAAACCACTTTTACTACTTTGACCTTTTTGGGGCTTCTAGATGACTCATGAGGGTTCTCCAACTTCACATGGCCATAACTCTCTAACTGTGAGGAGTTATGTGACATTCCACATACCACTAGAAATGGTAGGACATTTAATATCCATATAGAATAACCTTTCCTGAAAATATATCAAAACTCATACCATTATCTATCAAACAAACTTGGGTCCATTACCTAAACATGGGTTCACCAACTTCTCATGGCCATAACTCTCTAACCGTGAGGAGTTACGAGAAATTCTAAATACCACCGGAAATGGAATGGAATGTACTATCCATATATAATAGTATTATCTTCAAATCTATTAAAATTGATACCATTATACATGAAACAACCTTTTTTCCATTAACGAAATCTTTGTGCTACCAGAATTCGCTATCGGACTTTCTCCAAGGGTTGAAATTAATCTAAAATATCACCCTCCAATGGTTGAAATCAATGAAAACCAACAATACATACAAATTTTCCATCAACCTAAGCCAATTGTTTGAAAATATCCCCCTTTGACATTGATGGAAACACTAACATTGATGGAAACACTTAGTCATGATAACATTCATGCTTATACTATTCATCAATGTTTCTATCTCTCCTCCTTTGACATCAATGGAAAAGGGTATCTCTCTTTGGGGATGCTCCCCCTGACTAAACTCTCCTTGGGATACTCCCCCTATCTACATTCCTTTGTGCTCTCTCTCCAAGAATTTCTATCCTACATCTGATAAATATCTCCCCCTTTGTCATCAATGTCAAAGGTATCTTTCCATCCGGGGCTGCTCCCCCTAACTGAACTGTCCTTGGGGATACTCCCCCTGACTGAAATCTTCATAAAAATGATCTTGTTAAGCCCTAATATTGGATCGTTAACCCTTAATTGGGGAATATTATATTAGTAATGTTATTTTATTTATGTNAAAGGAGGTTGCCCCCTCGAAGAGGCTTATTATCTGAAATTATCTCTTTTTCAAGGCGTTGAGTACTTTTCTTGAGGTTTTTCTATGCTATATTGATGTTTGGTTCTTAACAGATCCCGCAACCTGAAATGTCCTCTTTATGGTGCTTCCTCACGTAAATCTAAGACATATAATATAAGCATTCAAAAGAATTTGTTTTGGAGTAGAAATTACTCTGAGTCTCTGGTGAAAATACTCAAAGGCTTCCCTTGGAAGTGGTTTTGTAAATATGTATGCCACTTGTTATTTTGTGCCTAGATATTCAACTCCGATGTTCTTCTCTGCAACCTATTCCCATAGAAAGTGATACTTTATTAGAATGTTTTTATTCTTGGAGTGCATCATCGGGTTCTTTGATATACTGATGTCACTTGTATTATCACAATAGATTGCAATGGGCTCATCATACTCAAACCGTATATCTAAGTATAATGTTGTTCCACTGGTGCTTTGTTGGTCATCAATGCAACCTGCCCAATCTACATCTGTGTAGGAAATAAGTGATAGATCCTTTCCTTTTGGATACCATAATCCAAACTCTTTTGTTCCTTTGAGATATTTGAAAATCGTCTTTACTGCTAAGACATGAGATTCCTTTGGTGATTCTTGAAATCATGCCACCTGTTCATATATATGCATTACATATGGTCTAGATGTTGTCACATATAGTAAGCTACCAATAATTGACGGTATTGCCTCTGGTCTGTAGACTTTGAATCATCATCTTTTCTCAACTTGCAACTAGTTTGCATAGGAGTGGTAACTAGTTTGCAATCTTCCATTCTAAACCTCCTTAGCATTTCTCTGATATTCTTAGTTTGAGAAATAAAAATTCCTTGGTTTCTTTGACATATCTAAAGACCCAGAAAGAAGGATAGTTCTCCAAGTAATGACATTTCAAATTCAATCTCCATATCCTTTCAAATTTCTGGCTTAACCTGTCATTAGTGCTTCCAAAAACAATATCATCAACATAAATTTCAATTAATAAAATACCACCTTGAGTTACCTTTATGTAGAGGTTATTGTCTGCACCTCCTTTCCATAGTTCGTAGGGAGTTTTTCCATTGATGTTTATGAGAATTACTCTGTTTTGAATGTGAACTATTGTATGCACTGCATGTGTCCAAAAAATATATGTCAATTTGGAATCCATTAGCATTGTGCGTTCCATTTCCTATGTAATTATCATCCATTATGATAATGTTCCTTCATCTCTGAACCACTCTTTGAACCAATCTATGAATCCATGCTCTTGTCCATACTGTCCAAGACTCTACTTGCACAACTGTTCATAATGTTGACCCATTTATCACTATACTATCATGAAGTCTTGATTGATCCATTAGGTTGTACTTCTTCTAACTGAATTCTTTGGATATGTCTTCTCAAACTATGCAAGCTGCTCGAAGGATGGTTCTTGGGTCTGTCACAACTATCACATAGAATCCCCCTTTCTAATACTCATATTACTTGGAAGTATCTAAGTCGGATGGCTCATACAAATTCCTTCTCTAATGTGTATTCATCACCATCTTCATTGGTAGATTCATCATCATATTCATTAGTAGATTCATCATCTCTCTGAGCTCTGACTTCTTTATTTCTGTCTATGGATTCATATTTCACTATAATGCCTGAAAGTACAATCTCTTGAACCTGTTCCTTATTTACCTGTCCTTATTTTCTTTCAGTTATTTTCCAAACCTTCATGTATCTAACATCTTTATTTTTCTCTGTAGAATTCTATTCATATCGTTTTATTGCCAATCTTGCAATCTCTAGGACTTGGTCTTTTTTCACCTATTCTTCGTGTTTTCTTCTCCATACTTTCTTATATCTGAAATCTGTGTTCTCTCTCATGGAAGTATCGATCATGCTTCTACAATAACTAGCTATGTGTCCATAGTTATGGAATTTGTAACATTCAATGTTACGTGGGGCCACATATGCACTTATTGCTTGAACATTTCTTTTATAATCCCTGCAATCTGCAACCTTATGTCAAAAATTAGTACAGTAAAAAGAATGATCATAAAATAAATTTGCATACCTAGGAGTGAATGATCTTCTTTGTGGTGTAGTCCTTCTGAATTTCTGCCTTGACTGATCATGATCATGATTGAAGCTTCTTTGTAGATTGAATATGAATGGTATTCTTGAATATGTATCTTCAATAGTTTTCTTCGATTCTGGTTGACCATGATTCCTTCCTTTTAGTACTTCTACATAACTATTTCTATTTTATTCATTCTTTTCTAGCAATCTTGAGTGGTTCTCTTCATTCTCTATAACTGATGTGGATGTTTCTGTCTCTTCAATGTTCTTTTTTAGCTTGACAATTTTACTTATCGATGTGACAACTTCTTCTTCAAGCTTCTCAGCCTCTTCTTCTTTCTTCATTATCTGAGACTTCATGACTTCTTCTATTCTTTTCGCTTCTTCAAGCTGAATTTTTAATGTGATTATTTCTTCTTCAAGTCCTTTCTCTTATTGAACAAACTCTACCTCAAGCTGGTTTAGATCATTAATTCTTTCCTTAAGATGATTTGTCAATATCTTCTCTCTCATTTCTACTTATTCCTTATGTGCTTCTATGTTGGCTTCCAAATACTGTTTTTGATATTGAATATTTTCTTTGATCTTTCTGTCTTCTTCTATATGAGTTCTTAAGTTCTCGATGACCTATTAGGCTTATTAAAAAATGTGAACACTTTCCTTTTGTTTCATAAATTCTTTCCTGAGTGACTTGTTTTCTTCTCTTAGTTCATCTAAATCACTAATCAATTATGCTTCATAATTTTCCTCCTTTTCAATTAGTTTTTCTATCTCATTTCCTTCGTGGCATTCTGTTTGAAGATGTCCATGTTTTTCACAATTAAAGAAAAGAAAAATACCTCTGGTATGTACTCTTCATCTTCTGAATTTGTTTGACATGGTGAACATAATACTTCTTGATCTGTATCTGCATCTTCTTTGGCATTTTATGAATTTGCGATGGGTGAAGAATATATGTCATGTAACTTATCCCAAAGTTCTTTGGCTGATGAACATTTACCAACCTTTTCTCTTACTGGATTAGGTAATCCTTCCCAAATGAAATCCATTGCGATTTTGTTTTTCTTATTCAATTCCTTCTTGGATTCAATCTTTGCCCTTTTTGAACTATAGCCAAATATAATTTCCCTGTGCATGTAAAAATACTTTCGTCCTTCTGCTCCCCATCTCATACTTAAAACCATTATGACCATTAAACATTGGCACTCCATTCTCAGAATAATCCATGATATCCTTCTAGTGGTTAAATTGTTTCCTAAAGGAACTGGCTCTAATACCAATTGTTGGATTACTGAGAGGGGGGGGGGTTGAATCAGTAATAGAGAAATATAATACTTTTTCATCATAAAATGTAATTGTTATATCAATGTATCGTTATCATCCAATAGTTGGAGAGTAAATAAACAATGAACAAATGAGCAATTAGACACATACATAATACACTAGTCTTTTACATGGAAGCCCAAACCGAGATAAAACCACAAAATGTTTTTTCTTATATTTCTTTAAGAATTAGATTCATTGGAAACACCAACTTCCTTTGTTTTCTCGCTACAACTGGAAGGAGGCTCTAACCCCCTAGTTTCTCAGGCTACAACTAGAAGGAAGCTCCAACTCCCCAATTCTCTAGCTACAACCAAAAGGAGGCTACAACCCCTTATGTTCTCTGGCTACAATAGTAAGGTGGCTACAAACACCTATCCTTTCCACTTCCAATCGCCTTGATGTATAAGTAGAATGATGGAACTACTGTCACACTATCACTGTGAGATATACTACAGTAAACCTGTACCAATAAACCTGCACCAAACAACCTGTACCAATAACCTGAACCATGCATCAACCTGTACCTCAACCTATAATAAACCTGTACCATAAACAAGTGCATCAACCATGCCCCAACCTGTACGAAACAACCTGTAATCAACCTATACCATAAACAATTGCATCAACTATGCACCAACCTGTACCTCAACCTATACCATGAACAAGTGCATCAACCGTGCACCAAACCTGTACAAATAACCTGTCACAACAACCTGTCCAAATAGCCTATCAAAACAACATGTCTCATAAATATTATCAACCAAATCAGATCTACTCACCAAGATCAATCACCAAGACAACTTGCAAATATGTGCATCAACCAAGCATAACACACCAACTCATAATCATCACCAAGATCAATATGTGCTTCTAATAATATACCAATACAAGTATGTTAGATCATCCATAAACCATGTGTCAACAATACTACTAACAAGTGCCTCCAACCATGTACCGAGTATGTACCAATCATGTATCAAATACTCATCAACTATGACTCATCAATATGTACCAACATCATCAACTATACACCTCATGTATGTGCCAACTCATCAACTACTTGTCTCAACCATGTACCCAACATGTATCTCAACCAAATTCCCTCATCAATTTCATCATCCAAATATGATTTGTAACTCTGTAATAGACCTAGTGTATATGATCAAATACATACAAACCTTCCTTAACTTTAACAACAAGATACTAGCATTTTCATCAAACTTTACTTTAGTCTCACATGACTAGTTTTGGATTAGTCAACAACCCTAACTTGAAATAATCATAACTATGTAGCTGTAATGAATAAAGATTTGAAAATAGTACACAATGTTCTTCAGTGTGTTTTATGCAATTATTCCAGGTGTAACTACTTGGAACCTCTCATAAAAGGAGTTATAGCAAAAATGGCATACCTTGTTGAATGATGTCTTATTCTAGAGAGCGAACTTGTAGAGCATGCCCCACACAGAATATTTATTGTATGGATCTGAAAATTTTACAAATAATACTAAAGACTCTATTCTAACCAACACATTTTGTTTTACTGAATTTGGATATGTTATGAAGAAGTTATGACATTTTTACCTGAAACATCTGTTTTAGACTAGTTTTAGGACTAGCCACACACATTAGTTTCCACTGAGTGAAACTCCAAAAATACAAATCCCCACAAGGTGAAATTTGTACCACAACTACTTGGATATGTTTCCTCAGTTGCATCAAAATTTCACGGTTTGAATCATTCTAGAAAAAAATGTATGGCGAAAATGGTGAGATGACCTATAAATAACATACCTTACAAAACATCATCAACAAAAATTATCCTGCCTTGACATCCGGCCTTCTTTACTTCAACTTCTCTCTGAAATTATGCTTAGATATCCTTTGGTTACCTCGGTAACCTTTATATATTCAATATTATCAATTGTTATTAAAATGATAGATTCGTGCCTTTTATTTATACTTTCATGTAGCTTCCTCAAGGGGTTACTTTTTAACCATCTTAACCCACTTTCCTTATTTTAGGGTTAACCCACTTCTAATTTCTCCATTAACTTTATTATTTAAA
>JZKD02S0621748.1:147438-172901 GCA_000966675.3 Picea glauca | reverse complement strand
CATAGATTACATGAAATATTTACCAAGATATAATGGGGAAGGTGAAGTCATTGCTGAGGAACATATGGTATCCTTCTATATCTTTGCAGACAACTTTAACATTGATTATGTAGATGCGTGGATGAGGTTGTTTATATAGAGTCTATATGGGGAAGTCATAAAATGGTTCAGGGGTCTTCCTCCAGCCTCCATTGCATATATTGAGGCATTGGATGAAACTTTCATAAAAAAATGGGGATATAGGAGAAATTATCTCTACTACATCATTGAGTTTGGGGCCCTAAATAGAAAGAATGGTGAATCTATTTCATATTTCACCAAGAGATTCAATAATATGTATGGTAGAATCCCATATGAGATCCAACCAACTGAATCATCTACCAATATCACTTATGATAATGATTTTGATGTAGATTTCTCCCTCCTTCTGAGAGAAAGAAGATCCACCACATTATTGTCCATGCAGGAAGCAACCATTGAGGTCGAATCTAATATCTTGGCCTCAAATAGATTAAAGACCAGATCTGATAAATATAAGAAGAAACAACCAAACAGATTAAAGAATAGATCTGGCATTTGAAATAGTTAAGCTAAAGTGGGAATCTAAACAACCAAACATAGATTTTCAAGGGGATATAAATAGAAATACAAACCAATTTAGAAGGCCTAATGATTCTCCTTAAATAATGTAGAGAGAAAGGAGAAATGTTGATGATAAAAGGGTAGTTCCTCCTTTCCAAAAAAATTATATTGAAGAGATGGATGCAAACAGTGATGTTGTGGATATACAGTTGTTCTTTTCAATGAAATAGACTACCATACCAGTCATTTAACACAACAAGAATATGAGGTAGCACAACTATCAAATCAATTTGATAATCAGATATAGGAAGAGGGAGTTATTCAAGCCCAAACCCAAAATAAATATGATTTTAGGACAAGAGAAAGGGCTCCCAAAGACATTGCCTCTGATCAAAATAAACAAGATGAATTCCCTCCCAAGACAAATCCAAGTAAAGGTATGTCATCTAAATCTCATCCACTTCCCCCACCTAAACCTGCAATCCCTTAAATAAAGGAATTTGATAGGCCACTAGCCTCTTTCATCCTAGAACATGAATTGAGCAAGATCAAGATCCCTATGCTTTTGAAATAATTGATGGAGAATGAACCTTTCAAAAAATCTATCATGAAAGTTCTGCAACCAACTGCTCTTGGTGTATCTTCTGATGTAATCAGTTTGCAGGATGAAAACCCAACCATTACAGTGGGTCCACACATTGAGGATGGCTCTAATGCTTCTCAGCCATTATACATATCTTTAAATGTTCATGACAAGATCCTGTATAACTATCTTATGGACTCAGGAGCATCACACAATGTTATTCCCAAAGTTGTTATGGAAGAACTAGGTATGGAGATCTCCAAAACTTACCAATACATGTACTCCTTTGATTCTAAGAAAGTAAAATGTCTGGGACTGATAAAGGATATGGTGGTTTATTTGGAACAGTTACCCATGAAGAGTGTAGTGATGGACATTGTGGTGGCTGACATTCCCCCAAAGTTTGGCATGCTCTTATCCAGAACTTGGACTAAAAATCTTGTAGGATCGTTGAAAATGGACCTCACTTATGCCACCATCCCTTTCTTTGGAGGAGAACACAGGAAGCTATACAGAGAGGTGAGGTTGTCCTACATTGTGAGTGACCATCATAACCTAAGATATCACCCAATTTATGATGTTGAGGATGAGATCGACTCATATGTTTTTCATTTAAATGATGATGAACCTGAAATATCAGTTAGCCAATGTAGAGATCAGTCACTAACAGGTCAACACAAAAAAGTATGGAAGATGTATTTCAATGGATCTTCATCAAAGGAAGGATCTAGTGCAAGTATACTCCTCATTTCCCATTCAGAATAGGTAATCAAACTCTCTAATAAGCTGGAGTTTGAAAATACTAATAATATAGATGAATATGAAGCTCTGGTACTGGGATTGAGGGTTGCCAAAGACATGGCCATTGACTGTCTATCAATTTTTGGTGTTTCTGAGTTGGTCATCAATCAAGTGAGGAACATCTATCAAGCTAAGCAACAAAGGCTCAAGCAATACAGAAATGAGGTATGGGATCTGATCGATAATTTATTTCTAGCATTTAACATTTCCTTCATTCCCAAAGATCATAATTAGAAGGAATATTCATTGGCCTTAGATGCTAGCACTTTTAGGCCTCCTATTGGCCCAAGTATTAAATATCAGGTGGAGATTAGGCATAGAAAAACCATACCATACAACATAAAGCACTAGAAAGTCTTCAGTGATGATCTAGAGCTGCAAAGATTTCTACACACCATTGATGAATTCTCCAATATCTCAATTGATCAAAAAAGTCAAGAAGGTGAAAATGAGGAATTATAAGATCAACAAACATCTCATCTGGTGAAGACAATAGCTATTCATGATATTCTAGAGTTGAAAACCAATCACATTCCAAGGGGAATAGTGCCATTGGAAAGGTTGTTTGACAGTAATGATGTTTACAAAGGAGATTGCATGAAGGATCAGGAAGAAGAGATAACAGATTGCAATATTGGGACCACTAAGAATCCCAAGATCATCAAGTTGTCCAAAGCAATAGCTGGAGAACAAAAGGGCAGGTATGTCAGTCTCATAAAAAAAAATTCTGATATTTTTGCATGGTCCTATGAATATTTGAAGACATTTGACACTGACATCATCCAGAACAAGATCCCCCTAAAGGTTGGATCCAAGCCATTCAGACAGAAGATTCATCAATTTAATCCCATGTTAATGACCATACTTCAGAAAGAACTGAAAAGAATGTTGGATGCCAAGATTATTGTACCATTGAGATACTCAAACTGGATGGCCAACTTAGTAACTGTAAGGAAGAAAAATGGGGATATATGCTTGTGTGTTGATTTCAGAAATCTTAACAAGTGTTCTATGAAGGACAATTACCCCCTCCCCAAGATGGATCATATTTTACAGAGGGTGGTAGGTACACACATAATTTCCTTGTTAGATGGATACTCTGGTTATAACTAGATAGCAGTGTATGAAGAGGATAAATAAAAAACAACATTCACCCCCCCATGGGGAACATTCATGTATGACAAGATGCCCTTTGGGATGATGAACGTATGGGCCACTTTTCAAAGGGACATGAACATATCCTTCATGGGGGAAAAGGAAATATTTATGGTTATATACTTGGATGATATAACCATTTTCTCCAAGTCTGATGATGAACATTTGCAACATTTGGAGTAGGTTTTCAAGAAATGAAGGAGATATGGAATATCTATGAATCCTAGGAAGTCTCACTTTCCCATGCAAAAGGAAATCTCCTGGGCCACATCATATCAGCAGGAGGTATAAAAATTGATCCAAATAGGGTTTGTTCCATTCAAGAGACTGAGATCCCCATAAATGAAAAGGTTATCCAGTCATTTATTGGTAAGATAAACTTTCTCAGACGTTTTGTGCCAAATTTTGTTGAAATTCTGAAGCCTATCACTAACATGTTAAAGAAAGATGTTGTGATAAAATGATTGTTGAGTCTCAGTTTTGACCCCTTTATTACCCTATATTTCCCTCTATCTAAGCCTATTTTACCTATGCTATGTGTATCTAATTGATTGTTTCCTCCATAAATATACTTGATGACCTTGTCTATATGCATAGAGAGGTAACTTATTATTAAAGCATGGTTTGTTTAGTTTTCTTGAGTTAAAACGATTAAATGTTTGATTTTATAGGATCCTAATAGTTTGAATCTTAAGCAACATTGATTCGGTACCAACAGACCTGCACAACATTGATATGGTACTAGCACCTGTCTTGCGCTATTCCGATACCAGTCTGCACTATTCCGGTACCAACCTATGTTATTCTGGTACTAGTGCACCCTGCGTTATTCCAGTACCAAAACACTGCGCTATTCCGGTACGTCCCTTTGCGCCTAATCCAATACTCAGATTCGTGACTGTGTGTATTCCGGTACCAAACACATGTTTCTAGAAATCGCTTGTTGAACGAGTATGTTGTTGTAAATTCCAAGAAATCAGTTGGATCAAAGCCTCTAAATTAGTTTTCAAGATCATGATCGACTTCATCACTCATGCACTTCGTGTCATGAGGATGAAATCCATCCCAAGAGATTCAATATGAATTTCCAATTGTAATGTTTTAAAAACTGTTTGATACTTGTCCTTAGATATTGGTAGTATCGGCTCACCTTCTTTATAAGGGTTGTTGTATAGGTGATAGGATATGAATGATGAATGTAATGAAGAAATTCGTAAGAACCAGATGATACATATTGTTTTCATGTATGAGTTGATGAATTGCTGATTCAATTTACCAGTTGAAGAAATACAAACGACTTGTTATGCAGTTTCTAGGTATGATTAGAACATTTTAGTCTGTTATCATTTTAGAGGCACCTTATTGGTTCAGCAAGGGCCCACCATCCCAACCAAGGTAAAACTACCTGTATATACTTTTTGTGATTGTGTGAGTATTTAACAGTGGTGTAATGTTAATGATTTCAAATCCATTTTAAAAGTTCAACATAAAATCATTTGTTTCTAAATTGGTGCGAGTAATTGAATATTAGATCAAATAGATAAGTTTCTTTTTCTAATACTGCAGGTTAACATTTAATTGTTTGATGTGTGGGATTTTTAAGAAAATGTTATTTTGATTTTTTGATTGTAGTGTTCTCAGTAGGTACAGGAAACATATGACTTTATCTCTCATTTTCATGTTCTATAATGAAGTCTCTCAGTTATGTTGACCGTTCCTTATACTAAAGAAGGTTTGCTTGAATATAACAAAGTTAGAGTTTATTTTTGTTTCAAGAGTGATTGGAGTTTATTGTTAATAATTGTTTTGATTGCTATAGGAAACAATCTCTTAAGTTCATCTCTCTAATTCATAAGCCTAGAATGAATAGACTTATTCCCTAAGAAAGAACCTTTTTCACTATTTGCTTGATGAGTTTTGTTATTGGTTTTCTCTTCTAAGTTTGAAGTTGTGTGAAGCATTTAGATATCCTAAAAAAGAGTGTTAATTGTTTTTAGTTTAGTTGCTATAGGAGATAGAATCAAAGTTCATATTTTCCTTTCATGAGCCATCAATGGACATGTCCATCACCTAAGCAAGAAATTTAGATCATATGCTTGTTTATGAGTTTTGCTTTCTAATTTCTTAATTGTGTGAAGAGTGTTATCTTTGAAGTGTGAAAACAGAGTATTGGTTTTAGATGGTTTTTTTGATTGAGGTATACTCATCAGACATAGGAACCTATTTGTTATCAACACATATGGTGCATCAACTCTACTGATTACGAATCTCGGTTGATAATTTATGTTTAGTAATATATTATGCAAATAATTGCACCAACATTTTGGCATCGTTGTCAGGGAGTTGTAAACGATAATAGGTAGTATTTGAATCAGATTTATTTAATGGTTTTGGAATGGTTTTATGGATGAACTAAGGGCAGAGAGAATATGGTAAGACATGCGGGAAGAGCCCATGCATCCACTTTTGTGGGGTTTCCCCAAAGTTAGGTTGTCATCTCTTCTTTTAATGCAAGTGTGTTTTTTCTTCTTTTATGAAAATTTAGTTTTATTTATGATGAGCTAACTTGTGTGAATCGATAACTTGGTGACAACAAGCTCCCGGTAATGCAAGGAGTTCAAGTTTGGTGTTTTTTGTTTTTGAAAATAGTTTTATTCAAATCTTTGATGATAAATCATTTTTGGGGTGCTATAAGAACCCTCAAGTACTAGTTTGTGTTGTGAGACAGGGATCATCAACCAACTAATAATATTAATTCAAGGATGATCAAGAGCTTGAAGAATGTTCCTCCAAGAACTTTCCCACATTCTAGTAGAATATGGGATAACCACCTCTCAAGAAGAGCATATCTTGACAGCAACCAAGAATTTAGTTGTCTCTCCACAAGAAGATTTAGAAGTCCCTTCAAATGCCTATTGTCAATTTGTTGAGGAGACTCAAGAATCATGGATAGAATTCAATGGAGAGAAACCATTGGAACCTAAGATCAAGGAGTTCTTAGCATGCCTCTCAGTAGATCATGTATGTACCTCAAAGACCTATCATCTTGAAGAAGATAATTTGCGTACCATGGAAAAGGAGGACATGTTGTGTTACCTAAACAAAGAAGAGAAATGAGAATATCTTGATCCTATTGAAAGATGGTTTCAATTAGTTATTAGGTCACACCACTCTTTTATTTTTAATTATTGATTGATCTCATCATCAAAGTAGTTGGTCCTTCATACTCTGGTATGCAATAAATTTTATCTTTTAAACCTGAGTATGGATATATTTCTAACCCTGTTATGCACATGGCTTCACTGGAAGTATTCTTATACTTGAAGGACCTTTTCTTTTGTTCAATTAGAGTAGGATAGATAAATAAATAAACATTTTGCATAAGTACAATTCAACATATCTTTCATACTTTTCATAAATGGGAACTTCAAAAGTTAATAAAGGAATTGTTTTAAGATCTTTTGTTCCTATAGTATATTTCTTTCTAAAAGTTATGGTAATTTTGTTTGGAATATTATGAGAAGGGAATCTCTTCATCCTATGAATGCACACATAACATTGGAAGGGTTTCAAAAGAGGAGAAGGCATCCTTGTCAATGGAGGATAACACTTAAGGGAGTGCTTCATGACCTATTTCTTCAAATTTCTTCTTTTTCCTTGAGTTGTTAAAAATTATGCATTCGTGCTTTATCTTTACCTATCTATTTTAAGACCACTATTTCACAAGGATGATTAATTAAGTGATATTTTTAATAATAGTTGAAAATGAATGTTAATTCCAAACTATTTTATTCATTGCTAATAATTCAACTTTTGACATTTTCCCTAAATTTTTTGTTTTTAAGCATGAACAAAAATCTAGTTTTTATTAGTTCTATTGGTTTGTTTTTAGCAGATGTTCGCAACCTTCCGAGCAACCCTTTTTTTTAGAGCCTCACATTTTTTGCATGAGGCCATTAAAAACCTCAAGAATGGGGGAGTGGTTGCTGAGACAGTAGTAGTTAGGTTTATTTTCTAATAAAATGGAAGTGGCAACAAAAGCAGTGTTTTTCCAGCATGATATTTCAACAGAAAAAATTCATATGTTTCTTCCTGTAGAAACATTGATTGCTAGAATATTCTACATATTGATACCCAGAGCATGTCAGCCACAAGGAGAAGCCTACAAATTCCAGTTTGTAGAAAACACCAACAACTTATACAAGGTGCATCCTACAAAAGTTTCAAAAGAACTACCACCATGTACTGTGTCAAAATCTCTTCAAGTACCAGAATACAATGTTCACCTCTGTGTTCATTCGGTACCAATGGTCATTTCTGTGCTATTCCAGTACTGAACCATCTTGCTGCACTCATCCGGTATTGGACCACATCTGGTATTGAACAACGTCTCCACGTTCATCCAGTACTGAATAAGGAACCCTGCACTATTCTGGTACTGACCATAACTCTACACTCAGATGATCTAGTACTCAGGTGATCCGGTACTGGTAATAATGTGTTGGTATATCTAATCATATATTCAAGTTTTTCTACTCGATTTAAGTACTAGTACATATTAATTCAACATTTTTCATTTTATTAAAGAAATTAGACTAATTATGCAGTAAACATATGGTTACTCTCAATTATTGCACGATCCCTACCATGAACTTCTGCAAGCCCTCGTATACATCTCCTTGTATAGAAATCATTCATCCTATCACTTTGTTTCTTCCCTCTGCTATGTTTTGGTACTGCTCTATTCTGGTACTACAGAATTCTGTTCCAGTACCGTCTTGTTCTGGTACTGCAGAAACCTAGTCCATTACTTATCTGGTACTAATGCCAAAGTGATATGATCTTTTTCATGTGTTTAACATGGTTTTCACTTTAGGTAATTGGAGGTATGGGMTAATMTCTTCATGTTCTTTCTATCAAGGATCATTTAAGTCTTGTGTTGAATTGTTCTTTACTCTCATGTGCATCTTCCTCCTACATTTYTACACTCACCCCTAAATGAATCATCCTTGCTATCCTTTAAGAAGATATTTCCACCTTTAACTCTATATGATAATGGGTGCACTTGTTTGATTACCTCATCATTTTGAAAAAGTGATTGCTAATTGAAATATCCATTGAAAAGTGGTGACACCATTATGTCTAATACTAACCTAGTTGCTTCAACAAGTTCTTATCCAAGTTTATCTTTACAAGTTTCTCTTGAGAGGTATTGATGAAAACCTCATGTGGTGGACTGCCCTTGCAAAACCTCAATGAACTTTCATAAGAAACCTAATAGGATTAACTAGAGGGACCTCTTAGTCATTATCCATGATGTTCCATTATACATTGAATAACTGATATTTAAGTTGAATGTGGATTATGTCACCCTTGGGATAATTGAAAATAATTAATTATGTGCCTAATAAGTTTAAAACACTCTTGTACCACCTGCCTTTCTTATACTCAAAAACTGTCAGTGAGCAGTATACATCATTCTAAATATTTTGAGTGACATAGTAAAAAGGAAGTATCAGGAAGTACAAGTAAACCTGCTGAGGTACTGAACAAGCCTCCTGGCAGTGGGGCCATACTTGTATGGTACTAAGGTAAACTCATCGGGGTACTGAACAGGTCTACTGGCAACGGGGCTATGCTAGGTAAAGGGAGTTGAAAAACATAAAGTGGCACACCTAAAACTGAACAAAAGCCCTTGGGTCTCATTCTGAAGCAATCATTATCAAATCAAGGCTAGGAGATGAAATTAATATCTCTCGGATGATGTTCTTAAGAACCTTCAAGTATCCACTTTAGAGTTATATCTTTAAAATAAATAGGTTTTCATGAGAAGTGGGACCCTCAGTATGTGTAATTCACCTTACCTAAGCAAGAAGAGCTTCATCTGTAAAAGCTTGGATAAGAAACAAGTTAATCATCTTGGGTTGTATTCTTTTATGTGTTCCTCTCTTCAAATGAGATCTAAACCTTGTTTATATCACTTTTGTTTTAAAGGTAATCTAGCCAGGGGGGCCTATTAGTCAAAGTCATTATGAAAACTCTTGTCCACTATCCTATAATCATATTAGACTCACAACCACCCCTTTCTCCTAACTTTGATCGGAAACAGATTGGATAAGACTTAACATCAAATCACTAATTGATCTAATCTATTACTCATGACTCC
This sequence comes from Picea glauca, assembly GCA_000966675.3. Classification (NCBI taxonomy): domain Eukaryota; kingdom Viridiplantae; phylum Streptophyta; class Pinopsida; order Pinales; family Pinaceae; genus Picea; species Picea glauca. The sequence continues at coordinate 163,614 of JZKD02S0621748.1, read as the reverse complement.
ACTTTTCCTTAATAACTACTTTTCCATGGGTAACAAGTGTGAACCATAGGCCAGGAATTTATATTGTATAGAAGGAGCTTAGGATCCGAAGAAGGGTGGAACGTCGGGGAATGCTTGATCGAGTGAGGAGTACCATGGATTTTGAAATTTTGAAGATCATTGTTGCATGAGGACATGAAATGACTTAAGCATGGGGGAATGTCGAGTCTCAATTTTGACACATTTATTAACCTATATTTCCCTATATTTCCATCTATCTGAGCCTATTTTACCTATGCTATGTGTATCTAATTGATTGTTTCCTCCATAAACATACTTGATGACCTTGTCTATATGCATAAAGAGGTAACTTATGATTAAAGAATGGTTTGTTTAGTTTTCTTGAGTTAAAACAATTAAATGTTTGATTTTATAGGATCCTAATTGTTTGAATATTAAGTAGCATTGATCTGGTACCAACAAACCCGCACAACATTGATTTGGTACCAACACCTGTCTTGCGCTATTCTGGTACCAGTCTGCATTATTCTGGTACCAGTCTGTGCTATTTCGATACCATTGCACCCTGTTCTATTCCGGTACAAAAACACTGTGCTATTCTCTAATATGGTACTCAGATTCGCGACTGTGTGTATTCCTGTACCAAACACATGTTTCTAGAAATCACTTGTTGAACGAGTATGTTGTTGTAGATTCCAAGAAATCAGTTGGATCAAATCCTCTAAATCAGTTTTCAAGATCACGATCGACTTCATCACTCATGCACTTCGTGTCATGAGAATGAAATCCATCCCAAGAGATTCGATATGAATTGCCAATTGTAATATTTTAAAAACTGTTTGATACTTATCCTTAGATCTTGGTAGTATCAATTCACCTTCTTTATAAGGGATGTTGTATAGGCGATATGATATGAATGATGAATGTAATGAATCAAGTCGTAAGAACCATATGATACATATTGTTTTTATGTACGAATTGATGAACTACTGATTCAATTTACCAGTTGAAGAAATACAAGCGATCTGTTATGCATTTTTTGGGTATGATTAGAACGTTTTAGTCTGTTATCATTTTAGAGGTACCTTGTTGGTTCGACAAGGGCCCACCATCTAGCCCAACCAAGGTAAACCTCCTTGTATATACTTTGTGTGATTGTGTGAGTATTTAACAATGGTGTAATGTTAATGATTTCAAATCCATTTTAAAAGTTCAACATAAAATCATTTGTTTCTAAATTGGTGTGAGTAATTGAATATTAGAGCAAATAGATAAGTTTCTTTTTCTAATACTGCAGGTTGACATTTAATTGTTTGATGTATGGGATTGTTAATAAAATGTTGTTTTGAGTTTGTGATTGTAGTGTTCTCAGTAGGTACAGGAAACATAGGACTTTATCTCTCATTTTCATGTACTATAATGAAGTCTCTCAGTTATGTTGATCATTCCTTGTACTAAAGAAGGTTTGATTGAATATAGCAGAGTTAGAGTTGCTTTATGTTTCAAGAGTGACTAGAGTTGATTATTAATCATTTTTTCGATTACTACAGGAAAAAATATATTAATTTCATCTCTCTAATTCATAATCCTAGAATGAACAGACTTATTCCCTAAGAAAGAACCGTTTTCACTGTTTGCTTGAGGAGTTTTGTTATTAGTTTTCTCTTCTAAGTTTGAAGTTGTGTGAAGAATTTAGATATCCTAAAATAGAGTGTTAATTGATGTTAGTTTAGTTTATTTAGGAGATATAATCAAAGTTCATATTTTCCTTTCATGAGACATCAATGAATAGCTCCATCACCTAAGAAAGAACTTTAGATCCTATGCTTGTTTATGAGTTTTTCTTTCTAATTTCTGAATTGTGTGAACAATGTTATCTTTGAAGTGTGAAAATGGAGTATTGGTTAAATATGGTTTTCTTGATTGATCTATACTCATCATACATAGGAACCTATCTGTTATCGACACATATGGTGCATCAACTCTACTGATTACGAATCTCGGTTGATAATTTATGTTTGGTAATATATTATGAAAATAATTGCACCAACAATGGTCACTAGAGGAAAAGTCAACATTCTAAAGGATTAAGAAAGATCTAGTTGAATCCACTGTATTAGCCAGTTCTGACTATACTAAATATTTCTTCATCTTCTCCTTTTCCTCAGAGGAGACCATTTTTGTTGTGCTACTGCAACAAATTGAAGAAGGGCATGAAAAACCCATATCCTTTTTCAATAGATCCCTCCAAGATGTTGAGCTAAAGTATGATATATTGGAGAAACAGGCTTATGCACTGGTCAAAGCACTCAAAGCCTTCAAAGATTATGTGTTATAGTCTATCATAACAACCTTTGTTCCTAGAAGCAGTGTCAAAGAGATTCTGGTCCAGCGAGACAGTGAGGGAAAAAGAGGGAAGTGGATTGTCAAACTATTGGAGTATGACCTGCACATAAAACCCACCAAGTTGATCAAGGGACAAGGAATTGCCAAGTTTTTGTCAGAATAAAACTATAAGATTCTATAATTGCATCAAATATTCATCCAATCAGACACACCCATCATACATCCTGGACAAGACAGTTTACAGGCATTTGAAAACTACTCCTCTTCACCTTGATATAAAAACATCATTTATTTTCTGTAGCATTTTGAATTTCAACCATATGTGAAGAAGACAAATGCGAGGTATCTCAAGTTGAAGGCTATCAAATTATACATTTCAAACCATAGCTTGTATTGGAGGGATCCTGTTGGCATCCTGTTAAAATTCCTTGATGAAAATGAATCCAAACAAGTCACAATAGAAATGCACAAAGAATTATGTGGAGGGCACCAGCATTGGAAGTCCACAACTCTCAAGATCCTAAGGGAAGGGTACTACTGGCCCACCATTTTCTCTGATGTATTTTCTACTATCAAGGCCTACAATGAGTGTCAAATATTTGCAGGAAAACAAAAGTTACTATCACTACCCCTAAAACCTATCATTGCTAGTGGTCCATTTCAGAAATGGGGGTTAGATTTCACAAGAGAGATAAATCCACCCTTCAGTGGACAACACAAGTGGATCCTCACTAGCATTGACTACTTCACCAAGTGGATCTAGGTTGTTCCCACCAAGAATTTCATTGACAAGGTGATCATGAATTTCCTGGAAACTAATATTTTTGCTAGATTTACTTTCCCTAGCAAGATAGCAACAGACAATGCCAAATAATTCAATTACAAAGACATTATTGACTTTTTTGGCAGTCATAACATTTTCTTGACACATTCCACACCCTATTACCCTCAGGGAAATGGCCTGGCATAATCATCAAATAAAACTCTCATCGGGATTATCAAGAAGTTGTTGATTGAAAACAAGAAATATTGGGACTCTAAACTCAAGCATGCTTTGTGGGCTGAACGAATCAACACCAAGAGATCTTTGGGAACCTCACCATTTCATATTGTTTATGGCATAGATTCTTTTTTTCCCACTCAACTTGGTATACTGGTCCTAAAATTATTACAAGAAGATATTGAGGAGCCCAATGACATCCAAAGGAGAATATTCCAGATTATATAAGTTTAACAAAGAAGAGAAGCATTGGATCAAAGGATAGAACAGAGAAAGATCAAATTTGCCTTTGACAAGAAAACCAAGAAGGATATTTTTCAGAAAGGTGACCTGGTCTTGAGGTGGAATGCCATAAGGGATGATAAGTCCAAGCACGATAAATTTGACAACCTCTAGTTTGTCCCTTTAAAGGTGGTTGAAGTTCTGGACAATAATACATTTATCTTACACAACCTAGATGATGCAAATATATTTGGAGGCCCAGTAAATGGGCGCTTCCTGGAAAAATATTTTGTTTAAGGATGAGGGGAGTTCCCTCTTGTACCATATATGATTTCCTTTTGATTTTGATTTTTGTTAAGTAGTTCTGTGTGAATAAAAGACTCCATAGCCCAACAAAGGCACTAGGGTGTGGTTGCATTTTTCAGTTCAATAAGATGTATGTCTCATGGACAGTAGCAGATACACAGGGATGGAAGACAGAAACAAAGGTAAGTGATGGAAGGTAAGAGAAAATTATTTGATCGTAAATCACTAATCTACAGTTCTCAACACCTTACAGGGATGAGGTATCCCCAATTGTAGCCAATGTTGTAACCTAGGTCTGCACCCATGCCCTTTTCCCCCCTTTACCCTATCCATCCATAAATTCTGACTCTTATGGTTGCTTTCTTAGCTTATCCTCCATTTTTTATTCATTCAACATTATGACCCTATCTTTCATTGCCTACTTTACACCATTTTGTTTGCTTTCTTGAAAAAGGATCACATGTTCTGGTTTGGGTTTCAAATGCATGTCATCATTTTTCCACTAATGGAAAGATGCAGGTCCACCAAGTCTTTGTGTGTGCGTAGGATATGGGCAGGTTTGAAAAATATTTTGAAAGCTCAGTAAGCTCCCGCAGAGTTGACATCGAATTAGAGAAGTCCATGTCAAGATTGAAATACAAGGAAACAAACGGGTTCAATTTTCAATCGTCATATTAAGAAAAGGATAAGTCACGACCATCAGATTTCATTGGAGAGAGATCGACGGTGGAGAGACATTGTGGGGAGAAAGAAGAAAATTAAATTTTCTTCAAGTTGTAAGTCCGCAATTGCTCAGGATCACTGATCTTTCTAGATTAACAGATCAACAATGCATATGGATCTCACTACGGATGATCATCTTCTCATTGTGGGGATTGGGAAGGAAATTAAAGAGCGAGCGAGTTGAGTCTTTGCAATCACTCATGTCCATTGATATTCAAGCAAGGGACACGCGGCAACGTATCTCCCACTTTGGATATACAACACTTCAGAGGATTGTAATAAATTTTCATTGAAAACTCTCAAATCCTAAACAACCAAGGTCCCGAAGTGAATATGGATCGTCCATCAACAAGGACATGCTGTGGAATATCTCCCACTTTGGATATATGACACTTCGAAGGATTGTGTGAGCAAGGAGAAGAAAACTCTCGAAGCCCAAATTCCCGAAGTGAATCTGGATCGTCCATCAATGAGGCCACATGGAGGCAGATCTCTCACTTTAGAAGTATGACACTCTAGAGGATTGTAAAGACTATGCATTGAAAAGGCTCGAATCCTGAACTCCAGAAGTAATTGCTGACCGTTGATCTTTGCGGTAGGTAAGAAAGGAATATCAGTCGAAGTACCGAGAGACTTCCATGTCACTCCGGGCCCGTACTACTCTGAGAGTTATACAAAATTTGCATATAAATTGTCACCATCACTAAATCAGATAAGGGAGTTCTAATATGGTAGACAGATAGAAATCTAGTAGGGGTGCTAAATTAGCAGGGCCACAAATTGCAACAAGATCGACGACCACACTTCATTGTGGGGACGAAAAATGCTCGAACATTAACATCCTTGAGCAGTCTTGCAATCAAAACCATCATATTGTTGGAAAGGTACATGTCATCTCGTGGGGGATGCAGGGGTCGGAAAAGTGTGGACCCAAAACACCCTTGACAACTTCCACAATCACGTGATTATATGATGTCAGGTCACCACATCACCCCTACTCACCTCCACTCACACTTTCACTACCACTCAACTTTCGCCACCTGTTCCCCTGATTACTCTCCATATCACTTATCACCTCCATGTAATCCACATCCGCTCATATCATCCCATATTCGATGCTTGACTCCACATCTCCTTCCACACCCGCTGGGCCGACAAACTTTCCAGCAAATCTTTTCGAAAGCACAGATGGAAACTGATGAGTCGAAAAGAAGTTCACTTAATGACCAAGAGCTCAGACACAAACAAAGGGTTATGTCTCGGTCTCAGTTACAAATTTCTCCAGAAATTCAATGAAGAGGAAGATCAAGGGAAGATCTTCCCATACAACCAGTTACCCTCCATAAGCATCAAACAACTCACAGGCATGCCAGGGCTCGATAGAGAACTCTTTTCTGTCACTCTTAGTTTTTCTACCAATTACAATTCATCTAGCACATGCATCAGTTCAGTCTCAGAGACTATAGCAATTTTTAGTTAATAAATTCCAGAATCATTTTAGATTAAATTAATAAGTGGTCTTCTATGTGTGATAAGAACCACTCTCTTGATTAAGTCCACTGGGTAGTATACCTGTTGTACTCCATGCAATGTTTTATTTAAATTAATAGTTTGTTCTACAAACAATCATCTAGAGTTAGGTCTCAATCCCATACGGACGAGAACCCCTGCAACTCTATTAAATATCCAGTCTTTGTACATTTTGAGAAGGGGGAGGAGTTATGGAAGGAAAGTAGAAGAAGCAGAAGAATTGGACCCGCTCAGTTAATTATAAAGTTTTATACCTAGTGAATATATGTTGATGACAGTTGTGTTTTATTACTCAAATATTTATGTGTTGATTCTTATCTTGAATGCATATTTTGTGATGTGTGCAATGTACATTTCCTTATTCTTTCATATATTGTTTTAGTTTATGTTTTTTCGGTTATGCAACTTATTATACAACTATGTTTTAGCTACATATCCACTATTTTTCAACCTGTTGAATGATTTGCATCTAGGTGTTTGTCTAAGTCTTGAGATATTATTTTCGGTCTTAGTTTTCACATGGTAAGTGATTCATTACATTGCTTGTTGTTGTTGTCCATTTTTTCTTTTCATACCTTCAATTTTCATTTAATACCCATACCATTAGCAAAGGAGAACATACTTTTATACTATGTGGCATGTCCTACTAGTGCACCATCTTTGAAAACCTGTCCTTAAGCTTACCAACAAAACCTACTTGTAAAAAAATAATCATTACAAACTTGAGGTGGACTAGCTTTTCCCTTTAGTAGTCAGGTGCAGAATTTAGGACCAACAGGGCCTAAATTCTTCACAGGTAGGTACGGCCTAGTCCAATGCATCACCTGCAACTCTCAGATTGAAAATTGAAGAAGTTTGGATTTTCGGCCCTAGGGTTTCTAGGGTTTCTGCAGATTTCGACTTCTAGGGTTTTTGTAGGTCGTTGGGGAATTTTTCAGCTCACTGGGGTTATTTTGACTCTCCAAGGATGATTTTTGGTAGTCATAAGTCCAATGAAACCTAGGTTTTCTAGCCTAGCCTAACCGTCAAGTTTTCTAAAGCTAGGGTTTCTAGCCTAGCTGTTAGGGTTTATGAAGAATCAGTAAGCCATGAGGAACATAACTTTGATGGAAGATAGGCTTGATGGATCAAACAACTTAAGCTCATGGAATTCAATATTACACATCACTATAGAAGAGAGTGACCTATTGATATTGATACAATGAGCTCTACCAACAACAACAACTGATGAAGAGAAGGTTGAATGGAAGACAGATGATGCCAAAGCTAGGAAGATAATTATCTACTCAGTAAGAGATCATCTAATACCTCACATTTATACCTTGAAGACATATTATTTAATGTATGATTCATTGAAGAAGATGTTTGANTACACTCACCCCTAAATGAATCATCCTTGCTATCCTTTAAGAAGATATTTCCACCTTTAACTCTATATGATAATGGGTGCACTTGTTTGATTACCTCATCATTTTGAAAAAGTGATTGCTAATTGAAATATCCATTGAAAAGTGGTGACACCATTATGTCTAATACTAACCTAGTTGCTTCAACAAGTTCTTATCCAAGTTTATCTTTACAAGTTTCTCTTGAGAGGTATTGATGAAAACCTCATGTGGTGGACTGCCCTTGCAAAACCTCAATGAACTTTCATAAGAAACCTAATAGGATTAACTAGAGGGACCTCTTAGTCATTATCCATGATGTTCCATTATACATTGAATAACTGATATTTAAGTTGAATGTGGATTATGTCACCCTTGGGATAATTGAAAATAATTAATTATGTGCCTAATAAGTTTAAAACACTCTTGTACCACCTGCCTTTCTTATACTCAAAAACTGTCAGTGAGCAGTATACATCATTCTAAATATTTTGAGTGACATAGTAAAAAGGAAGTATCAGGAAGTACAAGTAAACCTGCTGAGGTACTGAACAAGCCTCCTGGCAGTGGGGCCATACTTGTATGGTACTAAGGTAAACTCATCGGGGTACTGAACAGGTCTACTGGCAACGGGGCTATGCTAGGTAAAGGGAGTTGAAAAACATAAAGTGGCACACCTAAAACTGAACAAAAGCCCTTGGGTCTCATTCTGAAGCAATCATTATCAAATCAAGGCTAGGAGATGAAATTAATATCTCTCGGATGATGTTCTTAAGAACCTTCAAGTATCCACTTTAGAGTTATATCTTTAAAATAAATAGGTTTTCATGAGAAGTGGGACCCTCAGTATGTGTAATTCACCTTACCTAAGCAAGAAGAGCTTCATCTGTAAAAGCTTGGATAAGAAACAAGTTAATCATCTTGGGTTGTATTCTTTTATGTGTTCCTCTCTTCAAATGAGATCTAAACCTTGTTTATATCACTTTTGTTTTAAAGGTAATCTAGCCAGGGGGGCCTATTAGTCAAAGTCATTATGAAAACTCTTGTCCACTATCCTATAATCATATTAGACTCACAACCACCCCTTTCTCCTAACTTTGATCGGAAACAGATTGGATAAGACTTAACATCAAATCACTAATTGATCTAATCTATTACTCATGACTCCACTTTTCCTTAATAACTACTTTTCCATGGGTAACAAGTGTGAACCATAGGCCAGGAATTTATATTGTATAGAAGGAGCTTAGGATCCGAAGAAGGGTGGAACGTCGGGGAATGCTTGATCGAGTGAGGAGTACCATGGATTTTGAAATTTTGAAGATCATTGTTGCATGAGGACATGAAATGACTTAAGCATGGGGGAATGTCGAGTCTCAATTTTGACACATTTATTAACCTATATTTCCCTATATTTCCATCTATCTGAGCCTATTTTACCTATGCTATGTGTATCTAATTGATTGTTTCCTCCATAAACATACTTGATGACCTTGTCTATATGCATAAAGAGGTAACTTATGATTAAAGAATGGTTTGTTTAGTTTTCTTGAGTTAAAACAATTAAATGTTTGATTTTATAGGATCCTAATTGTTTGAATATTAAGTAGCATTGATCTGGTACCAACAAACCCGCACAACATTGATTTGGTACCAACACCTGTCTTGCGCTATTCTGGTACCAGTCTGCATTATTCTGGTACCAGTCTGTGCTATTTCGATACCATTGCACCCTGTTCTATTCCGGTACAAAAACACTGTGCTATTCTCTAATATGGTACTCAGATTCGCGACTGTGTGTATTCCTGTACCAAACACATGTTTCTAGAAATCACTTGTTGAACGAGTATGTTGTTGTAGATTCCAAGAAATCAGTTGGATCAAATCCTCTAAATCAGTTTTCAAGATCACGATCGACTTCATCACTCATGCACTTCGTGTCATGAGAATGAAATCCATCCCAAGAGATTCGATATGAATTGCCAATTGTAATATTTTAAAAACTGTTTGATACTTATCCTTAGATCTTGGTAGTATCAATTCACCTTCTTTATAAGGGATGTTGTATAGGCGATATGATATGAATGATGAATGTAATGAATCAAGTCGTAAGAACCATATGATACATATTGTTTTTATGTACGAATTGATGAACTACTGATTCAATTTACCAGTTGAAGAAATACAAGCGATCTGTTATGCATTTTTTGGGTATGATTAGAACGTTTTAGTCTGTTATCATTTTAGAGGTACCTTGTTGGTTCGACAAGGGCCCACCATCTAGCCCAACCAAGGTAAACCTCCTTGTATATACTTTGTGTGATTGTGTGAGTATTTAACAATGGTGTAATGTTAATGATTTCAAATCCATTTTAAAAGTTCAACATAAAATCATTTGTTTCTAAATTGGTGTGAGTAATTGAATATTAGAGCAAATAGATAAGTTTCTTTTTCTAATACTGCAGGTTGACATTTAATTGTTTGATGTATGGGATTGTTAATAAAATGTTGTTTTGAGTTTGTGATTGTAGTGTTCTCAGTAGGTACAGGAAACATAGGACTTTATCTCTCATTTTCATGTACTATAATGAAGTCTCTCAGTTATGTTGATCATTCCTTGTACTAAAGAAGGTTTGATTGAATATAGCAGAGTTAGAGTTGCTTTATGTTTCAAGAGTGACTAGAGTTGATTATTAATCATTTTTTCGATTACTACAGGAAAAAATATATTAATTTCATCTCTCTAATTCATAATCCTAGAATGAACAGACTTATTCCCTAAGAAAGAACCGTTTTCACTGTTTGCTTGAGGAGTTTTGTTATTAGTTTTCTCTTCTAAGTTTGAAGTTGTGTGAAGAATTTAGATATCCTAAAATAGAGTGTTAATTGATGTTAGTTTAGTTTATTTAGGAGATATAATCAAAGTTCATATTTTCCTTTCATGAGACATCAATGAATAGCTCCATCACCTAAGAAAGAACTTTAGATCCTATGCTTGTTTATGAGTTTTTCTTTCTAATTTCTGAATTGTGTGAACAATGTTATCTTTGAAGTGTGAAAATGGAGTATTGGTTAAATATGGTTTTCTTGATTGATCTATACTCATCATACATAGGAACCTATCTGTTATCGACACATATGGTGCATCAACTCTACTGATTACGAATCTCGGTTGATAATTTATGTTTGGTAATATATTATGAAAATAATTGCACCAACAATGGTCACTAGAGGAAAAGTCAACATTCTAAAGGATTAAGAAAGATCTAGTTGAATCCACTGTATTAGCCAGTTCTGACTATACTAAATATTTCTTCATCTTCTCCTTTTCCTCAGAGGAGACCATTTTTGTTGTGCTACTGCAACAAATTGAAGAAGGGCATGAAAAACCCATATCCTTTTTCAATAGATCCCTCCAAGATGTTGAGCTAAAGTATGATATATTGGAGAAACAGGCTTATGCACTGGTCAAAGCACTCAAAGCCTTCAAAGATTATGTGTTATAGTCTATCATAACAACCTTTGTTCCTAGAAGCAGTGTCAAAGAGATTCTGGTCCAGCGAGACAGTGAGGGAAAAAGAGGGAAGTGGATTGTCAAACTATTGGAGTATGACCTGCACATAAAACCCACCAAGTTGATCAAGGGACAAGGAATTGCCAAGTTTTTGTCAGAATAAAACTATAAGATTCTATAATTGCATCAAATATTCATCCAATCAGACACACCCATCATACATCCTGGACAAGACAGTTTACAGGCATTTGAAAACTACTCCTCTTCACCTTGATATAAAAACATCATTTATTTTCTGTAGCATTTTGAATTTCAACCATATGTGAAGAAGACAAATGCGAGGTATCTCAAGTTGAAGGCTATCAAATTATACATTTCAAACCATAGCTTGTATTGGAGGGATCCTGTTGGCATCCTGTTAAAATTCCTTGATGAAAATGAATCCAAACAAGTCACAATAGAAATGCACAAAGAATTATGTGGAGGGCACCAGCATTGGAAGTCCACAACTCTCAAGATCCTAAGGGAAGGGTACTACTGGCCCACCATTTTCTCTGATGTATTTTCTACTATCAAGGCCTACAATGAGTGTCAAATATTTGCAGGAAAACAAAAGTTACTATCACTACCCCTAAAACCTATCATTGCTAGTGGTCCATTTCAGAAATGGGGGTTAGATTTCACAAGAGAGATAAATCCACCCTTCAGTGGACAACACAAGTGGATCCTCACTAGCATTGACTACTTCACCAAGTGGATCTAGGTTGTTCCCACCAAGAATTTCATTGACAAGGTGATCATGAATTTCCTGGAAACTAATATTTTTGCTAGATTTACTTTCCCTAGCAAGATAGCAACAGACAATGCCAAATAATTCAATTACAAAGACATTATTGACTTTTTTGGCAGTCATAACATTTTCTTGACACATTCCACACCCTATTACCCTCAGGGAAATGGCCTGGCATAATCATCAAATAAAACTCTCATCGGGATTATCAAGAAGTTGTTGATTGAAAACAAGAAATATTGGGACTCTAAACTCAAGCATGCTTTGTGGGCTGAACGAATCAACACCAAGAGATCTTTGGGAACCTCACCATTTCATATTGTTTATGGCATAGATTCTTTTTTTCCCACTCAACTTGGTATACTGGTCCTAAAATTATTACAAGAAGATATTGAGGAGCCCAATGACATCCAAAGGAGAATATTCCAGATTATATAAGTTTAACAAAGAAGAGAAGCATTGGATCAAAGGATAGAACAGAGAAAGATCAAATTTGCCTTTGACAAGAAAACCAAGAAGGATATTTTTCAGAAAGGTGACCTGGTCTTGAGGTGGAATGCCATAAGGGATGATAAGTCCAAGCACGATAAATTTGACAACCTCTAGTTTGTCCCTTTAAAGGTGGTTGAAGTTCTGGACAATAATACATTTATCTTACACAACCTAGATGATGCAAATATATTTGGAGGCCCAGTAAATGGGCGCTTCCTGGAAAAATATTTTGTTTAAGGATGAGGGGAGTTCCCTCTTGTACCATATATGATTTCCTTTTGATTTTGATTTTTGTTAAGTAGTTCTGTGTGAATAAAAGACTCCATAGCCCAACAAAGGCACTAGGGTGTGGTTGCATTTTTCAGTTCAATAAGATGTATGTCTCATGGACAGTAGCAGATACACAGGGATGGAAGACAGAAACAAAGGTAAGTGATGGAAGGTAAGAGAAAATTATTTGATCGTAAATCACTAATCTACAGTTCTCAACACCTTACAGGGATGAGGTATCCCCAATTGTAGCCAATGTTGTAACCTAGGTCTGCACCCATGCCCTTTTCCCCCCTTTACCCTATCCATCCATAAATTCTGACTCTTATGGTTGCTTTCTTAGCTTATCCTCCATTTTTTATTCATTCAACATTATGACCCTATCTTTCATTGCCTACTTTACACCATTTTGTTTGCTTTCTTGAAAAAGGATCACATGTTCTAGTTTGGGTTTCAAGTGCATGTCATCATTTTTCCACTAATGGAAACATGCAGGTCCACCAAGTCTTTGTGTGTGCGTAGGATATGGGCAGGTTTGAAAAATATTTTGAAAGCTCAGTAATCTCCTGCAGAGTTGACATCGAATTAGAGAAGTCCATGTCAAGATTGAAATACAAGGAAACAAACGGGTTCAATTTTCAATCGTCATATTAAGAAAAGGTTAAGTCACGACCATCAGATTTCATTGGAGAGAGATCGACGGTGGAGAGACATTGTGGGGAGAAAGAAGAAAATTAAATTTTCTTCAAGTTGTGAGTCTGCAATTGCTCAGGATCATTGATCTTTCTAGATTAACAGATCAACAATGCATATGGATCTCACTACGGACGAGCATCTTCTCATTGTGGGGATTGGGAAGGAAATTAAAGAGCGAGCGAGTTGAGTCTTTGCAATCACTCATGTCCATTGATATTCAAGCAAGGGACACACGGCAATGTATCTCCCACTTTGGATATACAACACTTCAGAGGATTGTAATAAATTTTCATTGAAAACTCTCAAATCCTGAACAACCAAGGTCCTGAAGTGAATATGGATCGTCCATCAACAAGGACATGCGGTGGAATATCTCCCACTTTGGATATATGACACTTCGAAGGATTGTGTGAGCAAGGAGAAGAAAAATCTCGAAGCCCAAATTCCCGAAGTGAATCTGGACCGTCCATCAATGAGGCCACATGGAGGCAGATCTCTCACTTTAGAAGTATGACACTCTAGAGGATTGTAAAGACTATGCATTGAAAAGGCTCGAATCCTGAACTCCAGAAGTAATTGCTGACCGTTGATCTTTGCGGTAGGTAAGAAAGGAATATCAGTCGAAGTACCGAGAGACTTCCATGTCACTCCGGGCCCGTACTACTCTGAGAGTTATACAAAATTTGCATATAAATTGTCACCATCACTAAATCAGATAAGGGAGTTCTAATATGGTAGACAGATAGAAATCTAGTAGGGGTGCTAAATTAGCAGGGCCACAAATTGCAACAAGATCGACGACCACACTTCATTGTGGGGACGAAAAATGCTCGAACATTAACATCCTTGAGCAGTCTTGCAATCAAAACCATCATATTGTTGGAAAGGTACATGTCATCTCGTGGGGGATGCAGGGGTCGGAAAAGTGTGGACCCAAAACACCCTTGACAACTTCCACAATCACGTGATTATATGATGTCAGGTCACCACATCACCCCTACTCACCTCCACTCACACTTTCACTACCACTCAACTTTCGCCACCTGTTCCCCTGATTACTCTCCATATCACTTATCACCTCCATGTAATCCACATCCGCTCATATCATCCCATATTCGATGCTTGACTCCACATCTCCTTCCACACCCGCTGGGCCGACAAACTTTCCAGCAAATCTTTTCGAAAGCACAGATGGAAACTGATGAGTCGAAAAGAAGTTCACTTAATGACCAAGAGCTCAGACACAAACAAAGGGTTATGTCTCGGTCTCAGTTACAAATTTCTCCAGAAATTCAATGAAGAGGAAGATCAAGGGAAGATCTTCCCATACAACCAGTTACCCTCCATAAGCATCAAACAACTCACAGGCATGCCAGGGCTCGATAGAGAACTCTTTTCTGTCACTCTTAGTTTTTCTACCAATTACAATTCATCTAGCACATGCATCAGTTCAGTCTCAGAGACTATAGCAATTTTTAGTTAATAAATTCCAGAATCATTTTAGATTAAATTAATAAGTGGTCTTCTATGTGTGATAAGAACCACTCTCTTGATTAAGTCCACTGGGTAGTATACCTGTTGTACTCCATGCAATGTTTTATTTAAATTAATAGTTTGTTCTACAAACAATCATCTAGAGTTAGGTCTCAATCCCATACGGACGAGAACCCCTGCAACTCTATTAAATATCCAGTCTTTGTACATTTTGAGAAGGGGGAGGAGTTATGGAAGGAAAGTAGAAGAAGCAGAAGAATTGGACCCGCTCAGTTAATTATAAAGTTTTATACCTAGTGAATATATGTTGATGACAGTTGTGTTTTATTACTCAAATATTTATGTGTTGATTCTTATCTTGAATGCATATTTTGTGATGTGTGCAATGTACATTTCCTTATTCTTTCATATATTGTTTTAGTTTATGTTTTTTCGGTTATGCAACTTATTATACAACTATGTTTTAGCTACATATCCACTATTTTTCAACCTGTTGAATGATTTGCATCTAGGTGTTTGTCTAAGTCTTGAGATATTATTTTCGGTCTTAGTTTTCACATGGTAAGTGATTCATTACATTGCTTGTTGTTGTTGTCCATTTTTTCTTTTCATACCTTCAATTTTCATTTAATACCCATACCATTAGCAAAGGAGAACATACTTTTATACTATGTGGCATGTCCTACTAGTGCACCATCTTTGAAAACCTGTCCTTAAGCTTACCAACAAAACCTACTTGTAAAAAAATAATCATTACAAACTTGAGGTGGACTAGCTTTTCCCTTTAGTAGTCAGGTGCAGAATTTAGGACCAACAGGGCCTAAATTCTTCACAGGTAGGTACGGCCTAGTCCAATGCATCACCTGCAACTCTCAGATTGAAAATTGAAGAAGTTTGGATTTTCGGCCCTAGGGTTTCTAGGGTTTCTGCAGATTTCGACTTCTAGGGTTTTTGTAGGTCGTTGGGGAATTTTTCAGCTCACTGGGGTTATTTTGACTCTCCAAGGATGATTTTTGGTAGTCATAAGTCCAATGAAACCTAGGTTTTCTAGCCTAGCCTAACCGTCAAGTTTTCTAAAGCTAGGGTTTCTAGCCTAGCTGTTAGGGTTTATGAAGAATCAGTAAGCCATGAGGAACATAACTTTGATGGAAGATAGGCTTGATGGATCAAACAACTTAAGCTCATGGAATTCAATATTACACATCACTATAGAAGAGAGTGACCTATTGATATTGATACAATGAGCTCTACCAACAACAACAACTGATGAAGAGAAGGTTGAATGGAAGACAGATGATGCCAAAGCTAGGAAGATAATTATCTACTCAGTAAGAGATCATCTAATACCTCACATTTATACCTTGAAGACATATTATTTAATGTATGATTCATTGAAGAAGATGTTTGA
>JZKD02S0621748.1:120424-141460 GCA_000966675.3 Picea glauca | reverse complement strand
TTCTGAGACTAAAAGGGAAGTCTGTAGTGACTTCCAAGTGGATATATAAGATCAAACATGTATCTAATTGAAGTTTCTAGAAGTATAAAGAAATATTTGTGGCTAGAGGATTCTATCAGGTGGAGGGAATAGATTATGAGGAGATGTTTTCTCCTATTTCCCAATACACTTCCATCCATATGATTATTTCCATTGAAAAATCCATGGGTTGGAGACTACATTAGATGGATGTGAAGACAACCTTTCTTAATGGATAAATTGAGAAAGAAGTTTACATCTAACAACTAGATGGATTCGTGATACATGAGAAGGAGTTTCATGTGTGCAGGTTAAAGAAATCCCTGTATGGACTAAAATAGGAACCTCATGCATGGTATGAGAAGATTGATGGATACTTGACGAGTTTGGGCTTCAACAAGAGTGTTGTTGATCCCAACCTATGCTACAACACTTTTGGTGATGAGTTCCTAATTTTGGTCCTATATGTTGAGGACTTATTCCTCACCGGTTCAAAAATCCTTATTGTTGAATGCAAGCATGCATTGGCTTCTGAA
The DNA here is from genome assembly GCA_000966675.3 of Picea glauca. Classification (NCBI taxonomy): domain Eukaryota; kingdom Viridiplantae; phylum Streptophyta; class Pinopsida; order Pinales; family Pinaceae; genus Picea; species Picea glauca. The sequence continues at coordinate 140,906 of JZKD02S0621748.1, read as the reverse complement.
TTGGAGATGAAGGACCTTGGTATGATGCACTACTTATTGGGACTAGAAGTGTGGCAGAGGAATGATGATATTCTCCGGATTCATGGGAAATACATAGTGGAGATATTGAAGAAATTCAGGATAATCGACTGCAAGCCCATGCCTACACTGATGGTGTTGAATCTGAAGAAACTGAGCAAGACTTCTTCTGATTCAGGTGATATTGATCCACATCTTTACATACAAATGATTGGATCACTGATCTATCTGGTTAACACCAGACCTAATATATTCTATGCATTGAGTGTACTCATCCAGTTTATGAGTCAGTTGAGACAGAAACACTTGATATCAGTGAAGCATGTGTTGAGATATTTATGAGGCATAGTTGGTTATGGAATGATATATGCCTCTGTTGTAGACATGATATTTTATGGATATGTTGATGCAGATTGGGAAGGGAGCATAGTGGAATGAAATAACACCTTCAATTGTTGTTTTACTTTGGGATCTTCCATGGTTTCCTGGTGCATCAGGAAACAAGCTTCGGTGGCTTTGAGTATCGCAGAAGCATAGTAAATTGCATTATGTGTGCTAGTCCGCAAAGCAGTGTGGCTTAATAAGCTCCTTGCAGACTTATTTGGACATTATATGGATTCCACCATTATCCATTGCGATAACTAGAGCTGTGTGAGGCTCTCAAAGAATCCTATGTTTCACGATAAATAGAAACACATCAAGATCAAATACCATTACATCACAGATATGGTGCAGAGGAAATCAGTACATGTGAAATACATTTCTACACACCAACAAGTTGCAGATGTCTTCACCTAACCACTTGCCATGACGAAGTTTGAGTACTTTTGTGAGAGACTTGGCATGTTTGAGAATTCCTTCCTAGCTGAGAGGGAGTGTTGATGATTTCATCTTCATGAGACATTCCCTAGACCGTACTCCTCTGGACTAAGTTGAGATGATCTGTGAGAGCACCTATGTGTTAGGTGAGTCATACTCCTCTAGACTGAGTTGAGATGACTTGTGTTGGTATCTTGTCGTGCTCATTTGGAATGAGTTGATATGACTTGAGATGGTATCCTGTTATACTCGTATGGACTTAGTTGAGTCAACTTGAGATGGCTCTCCAGTTCATACTCTTATAGATTTAGTTTAGTTGATTTGTTGAGAGTGACATCCCTTGTTGTTGATCACATGTGTACTTGTCCCTAGTGGAAAAGAACTAGAGGATGTGTGTGAGAACCTTTTCTATATTTTCAAAGATTAAGACTATTTTAAAACCATAATTTGTATTGTGAAGGGTACAAGTTGACCCACAGTAAAAAGAAATTTATATATTATGTAATTATAATTGTATTTTTTCAGTTTTACAAGTCAACCCCATTGTGCCAATGAAGAGACACATTTATTTGATGAGTTAGGTCATGTATTTATTAGTGAATTATCCCCGTTGTGGATCATTCATCTCATTCTCTGATAACAGATTGTGGAGATATGAAATTTAGTGCGAACTTCTTCTTATGCACTAGCTTTCTTGGTCATAGAGCACCCTCTTGTGTGCGTTAGGGTTTATGGTGTGAGGGTGATCTTCTCTTGACTCTATAACAAAGGATTGTTGGGTTTTTCCTTTGTTTGAGAAGGGTTTTCCTAGGATAACTTCTTGTGTCTTGTGGATGGTTATTCTTCTTTTTATCTTGGTTCACTTCAGCTATAGTATTTTGTGTTGATGCATTGTTTATGGCTCAAGTTCATGATAAATTGGAAAGAAACTACATGTGCTTGAGCTTGCATTAAAAATTCAACAATTAAGATAGTGCATTTGATTATATTTCATTTTAGAACCAAACAGAGAGAAATTGATTGCATTCTACTTAGTAGGTGAAATTTTTTTGAGCTTGCATTGCACATTTTGCATTCAAAGTTTTGGATGGTGCATATTTCCAGTTTTCATTTGGTAGATTGCATTAGGTTTATGCATTTGGGAATGAAAAACGCCTTCTCTCATTTCCATAGTTAGCATTCATCGAAATTGATTTTTTTGCATTTCATTTTTCATTTCTCATGGTCTTAAGAGTCAGGTCACAATTTCATTAGTTTCACCTCCATACCCCTAAGTAAACAAACAACCATAAAATTAAACTGCTAATTAAAATCTATCTAGAATTTTTTCTTTCTAGGGATATACAAACCTACATTATATTAGTTGTAGGGATTTGGAATAGGTGTTGAAGATAACCCTCCAAATCCATAAAAACAAACATAAAATCATGAGTTAGGGAGAGAAATCGATTTTCCAAATCATTGTCCTAGGTAGCCCCTCTCACATAAGGGTCAATCACGATGTCACATTCGGGCTAGTGGAGTAACTAACCCTACTTCATTGGTTTTGGTGGAGTGGTCTACATGTATTACAAATACCACTTGGGGATCACTTGGGAGGTTCACACCTCGGTCATAGGCACCTCTCAAGGGGACTTCACGTCTTAAGTGATCCTTCCCTTGCATGTATATCAGTATGTCAATTGTTTCCCTAGGATATTGTTGTTTTAATTGCTAACCTTAGTGACCATAATCTTTAGGGCTCATACACAAGGTGATGATGAAGGGGAAAGTGTTTGTTGTACCTAGAAAAAATGTTGGTCAAACTGACTTGGGCTACTTTGAGGGTAACCCAAAGTTGTGCTATGTGGGAAATTTCACCAAGGTGTAAGTCCATTAATAAGCACACCAATGTAATTTTTCCACCGACCCTACCTCAACCTATTTTCATATTGATGCTGCAACGTTGGATTTCATCACCAACTAGTGGTTTCACTATGAGAAGGTTTTTGTTTGCATGTTTGTTTCCTATATTTTTTAGCATGTATTGTTTGTTTTCCCTAGTAGACCTTAGTTTTAGTATGGTTATATGGAATTAGTTCCTGAAACTACCAACTAAGGAACCCCTTTTCCTGGGGAACCTTTTTTTTTTCCTTCTTTTGGAAACATTGGTCCTCCTTATATTGCCACATTGAATTTTCTTGGATTCACTATCGGGTTACTGGTATGGTTTTTTTCCACTCTAGTAATCTTGAATGTTCCTTTTTATTCAAATGAAAATCCCTCACCCCAAGAACATCCACCTCATGTTGACCCTTCACCTTCTTCACCTATTGCGTCTTACTCCCTTTCTTCACCTTCTCCTAGTGAAGCTCTAAAGTTGGTAACCGGGTAGATAAGAAGAAGAAGAAAAGGAAGATTAAGAATAAGAAAAATAACCAAGGGGAAAAACTTCCAACCACTACAGGACATGTTGGAAGCAATCAACCAACTATTGTCAATCAGGTTGGAAATATTTATGAGGTTCACAAGCCTACCAAGACAACTCGCAAGCCAAAATTCCCTCGCATCCTTTGTAAGGGTGACCACCTTCTTAAGGATTTCCCTAGTATTCTCAAGGTATTAGATGTGTCATCCATGAGTTCCAAAAAATATGTTTCATCATCCTCTGCAGGTCATGCTAGTGACAACCTGTTGACTAGTGCCAGTAAGAATAGAAGTAAGGGGGTAGAGTTAAAATTTATTTCCTGTTATGCAAGGGAATGCACCGTGCTCACCTTTGTTCTTGTATGAATGGAGATTCACATTTTTTGGAATACATGATGGTTTTCTATTCACCAATCCCAAATTCTTACTGTAATATCTCTCCCAACCCACCTTTGGTTGCTAAAGTGGCCGATCCCACTCTTTCCTTGAAGAGTGAAGTTAAAGTGGTCGATTTGGTTCCCTCGTTGGACATTCCCACTCTTCTCTTGAAGAATGAAATCCAAGTGGTAGAACCAATTTCATCATCGGTCAATCCCACTCTCCCCTTAGAGAGTGAAATTCACCAAGTGATTGATCTAATCCCATCATTGATAGATCCCACTCTCCCATTAGAGAGTGAAGTCAATACCACTCATGTTTTTCTTTTTAATACCAATTCTACCGTACAAGGGGGAATTTATCCTTTTACTATGGAACCCCCTCCAAGTAACGAGGCCATTATTCTTGATTGGCATGGGATAAATGTACCTCGTCTTCCTTCCTACACACCTTTCCAAATCATTGTTCAGGTTTGTGGTAGGAGCATTCCTCAAACTATTGTAGACAAAAGTGATTTCATTAGTATTCTATCCTCAACTTCTTGGAAATATTTTGGTTGTCCTCAACTTGTGTTGGTCACCCATAATTTTTTAGCTTTTAACAAACAAATCACTAAACCTTTAGTGATCCTTTGTCAATTGGTTGTTACTTTAGGAGGGAAAACCATCTATATTGATGTTATGGTAGTTCCAGAACCTTTGGATTTTACTTTAATCCTTGGGTGAGATTATTTCTATTCTATAAAAAATATTGTGTCCACTCTCTTTTGACTGGTTTTTTCCCTCATAATAAAAAAATTGTGACTAACAATCAACTTTTGTTTGTTGGTCCTGATTTGACCACCAACCACCCGCATTCCATAAATGATCCTTATGTGAAAGTGGTATCATCCACAACATGAGTTAATTATGTGGCGATGTGTCTCATGAGTTCAGATATGAATGAGAACAATCCTCACATTGTATGCTCGACTAATTTTTACTTAGATCTGGTAGTTGACATGGTGATATCTTCAATTGGGTTCTTAGAACCTAATATCCCTACCCCTATTGTGACCCTCGATATGTATTCCTTCCATAGATTTATTCTTTTGTCCAACCAAGATATCTTGGAAACCATGATTAATGTATGTCCCTTGATGTGTATCTATTCCATAACATTGTCCTCTTGGAAGACATGATCAAGCTAAGGTTGTGAGCATAGTTTTCTTCTTGGTGGCAATCTTGTTTAAAAAATGAAATAGAGTTCTAGGAATCAAACCCAGAGGTTATGAGCATAGTTCTTTTCTTGTGTTAAGCTCGCTAAAAAATGAAACAGATCCTTATGAGAATATTTCTTTGCTTGTGTCAAGATCGTTAAAAAATGAAATATATCTTTAAGAGCATAGTTCTTTTCCTGTGTCAAGCTCATCAAAAAATGAAACAACTACCTTGCCTGTTGAGTCAAGTATTTCATTAGAACTTGTACCTGAAACTTTATTTCATCAACCTAGATTATTTTATCCTCTTTCTTCCTCCCTCTCTGGTGAATATTTTCCTATTATTAACCAATAGTCTATTGGGTATAGACATTGGCGATAGGAGAAGATACGGTGAATGAAACAAAGCTTGGGGGTTATTTCTCCAACCTATGGTTACCATGCTATGGTTAAGACACTAGCTTCTCAAGTTGGGGGAAAAGTAACAACTATCACTTTGTTTTGGGTTGTTACTCGAGAACAATTTACTTTTGTTTCAAGATCATAAAAAAATGAAACCATCCCCAAGCATATTTTTTCTATGTTTTAAGCTTGTGTAAAAATGAAACTACATTCGAGCACAATTCATTCTCTATTGCAAGATTTTTAAAAAATGAAGCAGAGAAAATCGGTCTTAGTCTTTGTTCTTTCTCGTGCTTGTAAAAACATGGGAATATTTTACCGAGCTTAATATTTATTCTTTATCATGCTCTCAAATACATGAGAATAGGTTACCGAGTATACTTTTATCACTTTTTCAGACACATAAAAGATATATGAAAAATGAATTCTTTGGAGCTTCCTTTAATCTCTTTTTAGACTTCCTAAACATGAAAAGATTGACAAGTGTACTTGTTTCCATTCACACTCATTAAAAAAATTAGAAAGGGCATCTTTCAATGTTTAGTTTATCCTGTTTTTGGCTTTGAAAGACTAAATTATGAAAAATGACCTTATTTAAGATTCATTTAAGCTCTTTTTAAACTCCTTAAAATTGAAAATATTGTCGAGTGATCTTGTTGTCTTTCATGCTCATTAAAGTGAATTAGAAAGAATGTATTTTGAGTAATACTTTATCTCTTTTCCAGTCTCATCGAACTACTTACAAAAAAGGAACATCTTGACCATCTTGGTTAGGAGATTTTTCTTGAGTATTATTTTATACTTTTTTGGGATTAGGAGACTAAACTTACAAAAACGTCCATCTAGAGTCTTCTTTAACATATTTTCAATATATCTAAATTTCATAAGGCCATCAAGTGTAACTTCTCTGGACTCGTAAAACTTTTAATTGAAGGACCCATATGGGATTGAACCCTTGCTTTCTTCGGTTCATTAAACATGGGAAGAGGGACTCATCGAAGATGAGTTATACTGAGCATCTTTTATCCTCCTCGAGCTCATTAAACAAGAAATAGGTACTCTCCAATCATGATGGGGGGGGGGGATTTGGGAAGTGGGCTGGGTTTTTGAAACATCATGGAAGTTGTTTGTCACCCTTGAACATGGAACCTATCTACATTATGCCGTATAGTTTGGTAATCCACTTGTCTATGAGTCATTGGAATTCCATGTTTCATCATACTCTTTTTACTCCTTCGAAGATAGAATTTGGTTGTTGTCACACTATGGTGATCATCACATTATGTTTGGATCCTTTCCATATCGATTCATATGATTCCAAGTCAATTTTCCTGTTGCGCAATGTTCAAGGGAAGTATCATATTTATAACCACTCTGCAATATTCATTCCCATGTTAGTATGTCCAAATTTTTTCTATCATTCCACATCATTTCTTGTACTGTTTCATGTCGATGATGGGGGATACATCATGGCCCTCCTTTGATCAGTCTGTTCCTATATAATTCAACACATTATCCAGGAATCATACTTAGAAACCAATTAGTACCTTGGAGCCTACATTCCTCAATGGAAGGTTTCCTCATTTTTGACAGTGGATTTATATCATTGACCTATGATAGGAAGATACCACTGAGTGTTTTATTTCAGATCATTAATTCACACTCTTTGGATTGTACTAGGGTACCTTGGGAGTCAATGACATCATTGATGATTTCCCTCGTAGTTGTTAACAATATACATTAATGACTGGTAATCAAATTGTTTCTACCATGTTAAACATCAAGACATCTATTCACATGACTATAACCATACCATTTCAGGATCAAGATGAAGACCCCGGGTTAGACACTCATTTTTTTATGTGTTGTGCCCAAGTTGCATTGGAGACCATTTGAGACTACTGTATATACTATCACATAGATCCACTTTATATTGGCCTGTGGCTATGTTGTTTTGTCATATAGTAGCTCCATAGTGGATTGTTTCATGGATATGAATTTATTGAGTCATGGATATATGGATCCACATTTTAAGTTTTGTGGCCATATCCTTATTCAATACTTTCATGGACCCGTAGTGTATTGGTCAGAGGCCATGCCTTGAGTCAGCTTGTGCTGGGCATTGGTATGCCTACCTTGGGATGATTTATATACATATTCTTGATGTTTGTTTGCAACTTCCATACAACCCTCCTATTCCAACACCCCTCTCATGTGTAAAATGTTTCGGCCATCAACATTTCTTCTAAACTCACATTTTAGGGGGATATCTATTACACGCAAAATTTGCACACTACCTAATGTCGTACAAAGTGTTGCACTTATGCACAGTTGCATTACTGAGTGTCATAATTACAATTTTTTTTTTCCTAAGTGTCACATTTATATTTCATTACTACTAAACCATGGAACAACACTTTTTCATCATCCCTATCCATTAAAGAGAAGAAAAACCCATTTTGAAGGTCGAAAACATGATTTTTCCCCTCAATTTTTGACCTAGTTGGAATAGGGACGCCCCCTACCATATATTAGGAATTATCATCCATCCCTTATTAGTTATTAGGGAGAATATAGGACACCTTTTCTTCCACTCTGGGGAGTGTCCCTCCTATTCTGGTTTTTTTAACCATTTCCTCCTTTTTCTGCAGGAAGATATCGAGATGCCTTGGAGTAGTTATGGTTCGGGATGACTTATGAGATCGATATCCTCCATTTTTGGAAATCAATCATAACCTAAGGAAAAATAATATAAACCTTAAAAATCTAATCCTCAACCATTCCATTAATTCCATATGGTGGTTATACCTCCCAAGTCCTATATAAACCAGGCCATTTATGAGCAAAAGGGACAAATTATGGAGATATCAAACCTCTGATATCAGAGACAGTTCAATATTATTCTAGAAGTTCACATTAGGGGTTAGAAAGGGGAAGAAGGGAATAAGGATTGTAACACATCATGATTGTAAGTTTTTCATGTTTCTCATATCAATAAACTTGTCCTATTTCCTTACTTCAGTCTTGATTCAGTTTATGTATGAATGATTGCAACCTAGTTAAGATAGCTTTCATCTAACTTGTTACAAGTAGAAGAAGAGGAGGATAGTTATATTTATTTGTAGGTATAATATGTTTTGATATGGACTGGATCCAATCTTAGAATGGAAAGGATAAGTGAGGACAACTGACATAAAAAGTGCCTCATTTCCTTCTATTCCTTCTCTCTTATTTCGTGCATAAATGGACAGAAACTAGGAATGTTAGTGTCCACTTGTTATAGTTGTCTTAGTTGAAGAAAAACCAACTAAGGAGAGCTCAAAATTTCTGTAGGGTGATATTTATGGCAACACCTATCCCCCCTTAATGACAACTTCCTAAACTCTTAACATAGATCAAAGATACTTTGTGAAAATGTCTACAAATTGATCTTTTGTAGGGAAAAGAAGAAGTTCAATAACTCGATCATGAATGATCTTTCTGATGAAGTGCATATGTATGTTGATGTGTTTTTTGTGATGATTCTTAAATGGTTCATTAGAAATCTTGATGGCACTTTGGTTGTCGCATGAAAGGCTAGTCGAAATTTGTTTTTGGAATCCAAGCTTTGAAAGGATCTATCGAAGCCACAAGGCTTATTGACTTGAATTTAATGCATCTCGGTACTATTCTTCTGCTGAAGAAAGTGCAATAGCATGTTGTTTCTTACAGGCCCAAGTGACAGGTCCTGAACCAAGGTTGAAAACATAACCTACAGTAGACTTATGATCATCATGTTCACAAACCCAATCTTAATTAGTGAAACCAACCAATAAAGGAGTCCGCTTGAACTGTAATGTATCCCAAACTGAATTGTACCTCAGACATATCAAAGTATCATTTTAGCTAATTTCCAATGAATTTCATGGGGTGTTTTCATATACTTGTAAACAACACCAAGAACAAAGGAAATATCAAGATGGGTATGGGTCAAGTATAAAAGGCTACCAACTAACTGACGATACATAGTGGCATCAACTTTGGGAGAAGTACAAGTGGCAACAATATTGACTCTAGATTGGAAGGGAGAAGGGGTTGGTTTACAATCTTCCATGTGAAAGCGATAAATAAGGACACAATAATACTTAGAATGGGAAAGAAAAACCCCTTCATTGGTTTGCAAAACTTGAGGCCAAGGAAATAGTGCAAAAAACCTAAGTCTGTCATTTCAAATTTTATCTTAAGGTTGGTTTTCACATGGTTTAAAAGTTGTGAGTCACTACTAGTAAGGATAATGTCATCAACATAAAGGAAAAGGTTTATGATGTGTCTTCCTACATTCTTGGTATATACATTAGAATCATAATGGAATCTAGAAAATTCAGTATCAACAAGAAATCTATCTATTTTGGCATACCATGCTCAGGGAGCTTTCATAAGACCATAAAGATATTTCTTAAGGTGATAAACAAGGCTAGAGTCATTTTGGACATAGCTAGGAGGTTTTTCCATGTAGATTTATTCTTTCAAATCCCCATGCAATAAGGAAGAGTTATCATTCATCTAATGATCCTCCAATTGATGTGAGGTACCAAGGGAAAGAACAATGCATATGGAATTCATTTTGGATACAGGGGAAAAGGTTTCATTATAGTCAATTCCTTCCACTTGGGAAAATCCTTTGGCAATTATCTAAGCCTTGTGTCTTTAAACACTTCCATGTGATGTGTACTTAGTTATATAGACCCATTTACATCTGAAATTTTTTCTTCCATTCAGAAGAGGTACAAGATCCCAAGTATCATTTTCCATTAAAGAATATTACTATTCATTCATTGTTGTATCCCAATATGGATGACCTGAAGCTTCTGCAAACTACTATGGATCATGAGCCTATGAAACTTTATTCAAAAGAGAATTGACATGCTATAACTATGAACATATCGAATACTGATCTGAAAAATCATCGACAAGATCACCAACTACTTCTCATGTTGAATGGACCCATCTAGGAAGCGGTCGTGCTTGTTCAGGTTCAATGGAATCATCTGGAGGAAGGTGAGAAGGTGGAGGTGGGTTTTCATCCTCATTGTCATCATCTGAGGAAGAAACCATAATAGGAACATAAGAAGGCACAAACACCGAAGATGGATCATAGACCGAAGAAGGCACAATCACCAAATTAGGCTCACATGCCAAGACATTTTCATTAAATTTAACATATCTTGTAATAATAATTTCATTACAATGTGGTTGAAGAAGTCTGTAACCTTTGACATCTTCAAAATAACCAACAAATATACACTTCTCACTTTTAGGCTGCAATGCTTTCCTTTTTTCATTAGGAATGTGAGCCCATGCTATACTGCCAAATACACAGAAGTGACTTACATCAGGTTTAATTTTAGTCCATGCTTCTTCCTGTGTTATATTTTTAAGAGCCTTTGTGGGACTGTGATTTACTATGTAATTTTCATAGTTGATGGATTCTACCCAATACTTAAGACTTAATTCCTTAGATTGGATCATATTATTAGCTATTTCTTTTAATGTGCAACTATTTTTCTTAGCAGCACCATTTTGTTGTGGTGTATATGGAACAGTGTGTTGCATTTAGATGCCTTGTGTAGTGAAGTAACTTGTAAAATTATTGTTCACATATTCAGCTCCATTATCTTTTCTTAAACTTTGAATTTGATGTCCATATTTATTTTCTACAAGGGCCTTGTAGGCAAGAAACTTGTAAAAAAATTTGCTCTTAAGTTTTAAGAAGTAAACCCAAGTACATCTGGAAAATTCATCAATGAAAGTTAAGAAATACTTGTACCCATAAAAAGGAGAAGAAAGTGGACCACATAGGTCACTGTGAACAAGATACAAAGGGCACGAGGCATGCCAAGAGGCACGTTTGTCAAAACTGTCCTGATGATGTTTTCCAAGAAAACAACTGACACAAACAACATCTTTGCATGAAACAAGAGGAAGACTAGTCAACATTTGTTGATTACATAGGTGTTGCAATGAGTGATAGTTTATATTACCAAACCGCTCATGCCAAAGTTTTCTCAAGGCATTGCTATGGGTAACAAAAACTAATGGAAAATATGACGACCCAAAGTTTTCAAACTTGTACAACCTGGTAATATCATCAACAATCCTAGTTGCAAGAACATATTGAGGATCTTTGAGATCCTTGATTACAACATGGCGAGGTGAAAAATCTACGGTTTTACATTCACATGAATGAGTGATTTTATATACTAATAGAAGGTTACATGAAAGACTTGGAACACATAATACATAATTGAAATGACCATTATCTACCTGAATTGTTCCAAATCCTACAACACTAAGATATATATCATCAACAATAAATATTTCCTTAGTGTTACATTCATTTGGAATGGAAAATTTGGATTCCTCCTTAGCCATATGATAATATGTTACATAGTCAATAAGCCACTCATCAAAAGAATAAGTATAAGTTGCACTAAAGGAGAATCTAGAAGCAGAAAGTGCATGTCCATAAGAAGAAGGAAAAGAAGAAGTAGAATCAATACTAATCATTTCTTCTTCATAATTGTTTCTAAATATTCCATCTTCTTGAAACATTTTGACTCATCATGACCATATTTTCCACAAAATTTTCTAAGTCAGCCAATCTTCTTATTTTTAGATCTTTCTCCCTTGTCACCATTAGGAGCTGAAGCCGTTTGAGTGGATTTGAGACCCTTGTTTTGTTTGTTGTTGTGTCGAGGATTTTTCTTCTTGGGATTCTTTGGTTTATCTTTCTGTTGGGATACTAAAGGATTTGTTGGAGGTACCTACAATGCCGATCACTCCAAGTTGTACAAGATTATATTTCTCTCTAATCAAAACATCACAAAAGGACTCAAGAGTGGGTTTTTGATAAGATTTCTCTAGAGCCTCTTTCATGGCATAAAAGATAGATACAAACAAAAAATATGCACTACCTAGCTTATAAAGAATAATATATATGCAACGCTCTTCCTCTAGATTTATGTTACAATATTCACATAAAATTTTAAGTGTTTTAAACTTAGATAGATAATATTCAATGCAAGAAAAATCATTGGCACTTAAAGTCAATATATTATTTTCTAACTGATGTGCTCAAATAATATTGTGTTTAACAAACACAAATTCAAACTTTTCCCAAGGTTCATCGGGGTCATCAATTTCTTGAAGGTGGAACCTTAAATCAAGAGAGATGGATATTCCGATCAGTTCATGTGCTTTTTCATTCCTATTATCCGATTTGACTTTTTTTCCATCATCAGTGGATTCTTTTTCCTTTCCCAAGGTAATCAGGTACATGCCTTTACTTCTTAATAAATCCTTCATATGGGATTTCCATTGGAAGTAGTTGGTGCTAGTAAGAGAAATATCACTGGAAGAATCAATATTAAATATGCATATAATATGGATTTAAAAACTAAAAATATTGATCTGGATGGAAATATCTCTAAAAAATAGGCGTTTTAAAAAAAAACGACACTGAAAACGGACTTTGGATGTGAAATTTATGCCCTTTTAAAAAAAATCATAAATGGTAACCAAAGAGCCACGTGGCAAGTAGAATTTGGTCCATGTGGTGATACCCCTACAAATTCCCTCACTTTTACAAATAATTTTCTTTATGAATTGATCCACTTTTATAAAAAGTAGCAGGGATCACTTTTACAACGAAGTTACTTTATAAAAGAAAGTTGCATGCAAAATAAATAACTTTAAAATAAAATATTAAAGCTACTTATAGTGATTCACTTTTATACTTGAAGTGAAATACACTGTACAATGGATGCATGGAATTTTTCAGAAGAAGTAACAAAAATGAGACTTGAACTCAAGACCTCTTAATAAGTCAACTTTTAACCAAGTGAGCTAGAAAAAGATAATGTATTGTTTAGAAGGAAAACTGGGGCTGTTGTTGTTGTTGCTAGAAAAACATAATGTATTGTTTAGAAAGAAGATTGGAGGTGTTATTGTTGTTGGAGAGCGTGCTCATAAAAAACAAATTCACAGAAGAAAAAAAATTCACTTCTCAATGACGACAATGATTAGATCTTGGTTAGCTTACCCAAAAAATGCACCTTTTCCTATATGTTTTCGATTTTCTGAGATTGCATAGGGTGCGGGGAAAAGAGCATAACCAGATATAAAGAGTAGAAACCTAAAAACAAACAATATAAAACCTAAATAATACTCTACAAAAGTGTAAAAAGGGCATATTCAGGATTTATACCTCTCAATATGACTAAAATGTCCATATCTTGGGAAAACATAAACCTTTTTGAGTGAAATGAAAAGCGTTCTTGACTCAAATGAGTGCTTTGGAAACAATGGAACAATCCTCTCAGCCCAAAAATGTATGGAAATGACAAAATCCATAGATGAGGCAAATCGACTTCATGATCTCAATCTTGAACGGGAGCAGGTCTTCAAACAAGATTTGTTACCATGTTCTACAAAAAATGTATTCCAACAGAGGAAGAACACATTCAATAACCACTCACACAACTAGATCAAATATTAACACATCAATGTTTTGATGTGGTGAAACCTGTACGGGAAAAAATCCATGGCCTCAGTCAACGCAACCACTTGAAGAAGTTTATTAATGAAAATAAAATTATTACAAATATATTTTATAAGAGAGTTTCTCCTAATAGATCATCGAAAAATGAGCCTCCATGGTATTTAAATAGAGATCATGGACCAATCAGGTGTTAAGCCACAGATCAATGTAGCCGTTAAGATCAAGAATAATATGAACCATCAGATCATTGTATGTCTAGAACATATCATGACCGTCATATTTCCTAACTAAAAAAACATACTAATGCATACTAAAGAAACACACTTTTACCTAATGACACATTAGACCAAGTAGATATTAACTAACTCCTAAGTGTCTAAATATCCTAACAAACATATCATGAATAAGAAGTTGTCGAAGCATCCATGTTGGAAATATTTTTACCCGATATAGACATTCAGTGATATATTTTCCCTTATGAAAGGAATTGTATAGCTAAACAAAAATGTAGCACACACGACTGATATATTAATGTCCCTGGTTTTACACTAGGAAGGTCAAGCGACCCTCAATACTACTTGAAGATATTTGTAATATACCAGATATAAAATGTATGCAGAACATAAATAAAATGCTAGTAATGGCGGAACAACAACAATATAACTAGAACATTCACCACAATAACACTAAAATGATATAAGAATAACAACAGAAATAACACTTTGAATCTGAAAGCAATGTTCACGAGCCCCTTCGAGGGGGCATCCCAGTTGAGTAGAGATCTATTACAATAATATCCAAGCTAGGGTTCTCATACCCTCGACTCCTATTTATACTAAAAAGAAGCATTTAGAGGAAGATCCTTTTAGAAGCAGAAGCTTCTATTAGATCTTCTTACATCCGCCTTATTCTATTTTATTGAAAGGCCTTATTAATATTTACCTTTATTACATTCGAGTATATTGTTCTACCTATGTGTGGGTTGGGACCCTAACATGTTTTCCCCCTTAAAAACAACCTTGTCCTCAAGGCTTGAGATGAGGAAATTGTTGTAGAATGGTAGTTGGTTCCCAAGTGGCGTCTACTGGAGTTGTATCTTTCCACTGGANTGCTTATGGTTGTAGCCAAATGGATCCTTCTTCAGCTAACTCTGGAAGGTTGGTTTGAATTTGGCACTTAGCTCCAATCACCTTCTTTAAGCATGAAACATGAAAAATAGGATATAGCTTCGAATGGTTGGGAAAAACTAATTGATAGGTGACTTGTCCCACATGCTTGAGCATGGTATAAGGACCATAAAATTTGGGGGCTAGCTTCTGAAAATGCTCGACCTTGAGGGAAGTTTTCTTGTAAGGTTGCAGTCGAAGAAACACTTGAACCCCTTCTGGAAATTGACGTTCAGAGCGACCTTGATCTGCTTGTTACTTCATGTAATTCTGTTCCATGACCAAATTATCTTTCAGGGTACGGAGAATGGCCTCTCAAGCTGTAAGTGTTAGGTCAATCGCTTGGACCTTCGAGGCACCCGGTAAGTATGAGAGAACTGAAGGTGGCTTCTATCCATATACCACTTCAAAAGGAGTCATGCGTGTAGTTGTATGGTATGAAGTGTTGTACCACCATTCAGCTAGGGGTAACCATTTAGCCCACTGATTTTGATTTTCCGAGGAAAAACAACTCAAATATGTTTCCAAACACTTGTTAACAACTTTCGCTTGGCCATCAGTATGGGGATGATAAGCTGTGCTGAGATGCAATTATGTGCCTTGTATCTTGAACAATGCTTGCCAAAAAGTGCTTTTGAAAGTTGGGCCGCGATCAGAAACAATAGAGTGTGGCATGCCATGAATCTTTAAGACCTTATCCATGAATATTTGAGCCACCATGGATGTTGTAAATGGGTGTTGAAGGGTGCATAAATGAGTGTACTTGGAAAGGCGTTCAACAACCACCATGATGATGGAATTATTTCTCGATTTGGGTAAGTCGGTAATAAAATCCATAGAGATATCCTTCCAAATAGCAGGTGGAATCGACAGCGGTTGTAGTGTGCCCGGTGATTTGATTGTTTCTCCCTTGTTGCATTGACACATGTCACATTCAGCTACAAAATTATGCATGTTTTGTTTCATACCATCCTAGAAAAAGGAACGTTTGACCCTGTCATAGGTTTTGGTGAGCCCGGAGTGCCCTGCTGTGGGTGTAGCATGAAGCTCAAAAAGTATGATGGATTTAAGCTTTGATTGTTTACTTAAATACAAACGGCCTTTGTATCGAAGTTCCTCATGGAGACAAGGGTACCCTAGGGAAGCTGGAGCATTGGATTGCAATTGCTGGATCAACTGCGAGCTTTTAGGGTCTTGTAGCCATTCCTGTCAAATGGCTTGGAGCCAATCTGGTACAATGAATGAAAGAGAAAAAACGGATCCTTCATCTTCGTATTTTCAAGAAAGTGCATCTTCAACCACATTGTTTAGTCACCCATTTTTGTTGTTCCGGGGAGGAAATGTGTTGTTCCAGAAAATACTTGAGGCTTTGATGGTCTATCTTAATTTGGAATTGTTTCCCCAATAGATAAGGATGCCGTAGATCCATGACGTACATAATATCCAACATTTCATTTTCATAGATGGATTTTCCCAGATTTCTTTCAGATAGTTGCTTGCTGGTAAAGGCCAAAGGTCGACCCTCTTGCATAAGGACAACGCCAATTCNTGCTTATGGTTGTAGCCAAATGGATCCTTCTTCAGCTAACTCTGGAAGGTTGGTTTGAATTTGGCACTTAGCTCCAATCACCTTCTTTAAGCATGAAACATGAAAAATAGGATATAGCTTCGAATGGTTGGGAAAAACTAATTGATAGGTGACTTGTCCCACATGCTTGAGCATGGTATAAGGACCATAAAATTTGGGGGCTAGCTTCTGAAAATGCTCGACCTTGAGGGAAGTTTTCTTGTAAGGTTGCAGTCGAAGAAACACTTGAACCCCTTCTGGAAATTGACGTTCAGAGCGACCTTGATCTGCTTGTTACTTCATGTAATTCTGTTCCATGACCAAATTATCTTTCAGGGTACGGAGAATGGCCTCTCAAGCTGTAAGTGTTAGGTCAATCGCTTGGACCTTCGAGGCACCCGGTAAGTATGAGAGAACTGAAGGTGGCTTCTATCCATATACCACTTCAAAAGGAGTCATGCGTGTAGTTGTATGGTATGAAGTGTTGTACCACCATTCAGCTAGGGGTAACCATTGAGCCCACTGATTTTGATTTTCCAAGGAAAAACAACTCAAATATGTTTCCAAACACTTGTTAACAACTTTCGTTTGGCCATCAGTATGGGGATGATAAGCTGTGCTGAGATGCAATTATGTGCCTTGTATCTTGAACAGTGCTTGCCAAAAATTTCTTGTGAAAGTTGGGTCGCGATCAGAAACAATAGAGTGTGGCATGCCATGAATCTTGAAAACCTTATCCATGAATATTTGAGCCACCATGGATGTTGTAAATG
The DNA here is from genome assembly GCA_000966675.3 of Picea glauca. NCBI lineage: Eukaryota > Viridiplantae > Streptophyta > Pinopsida > Pinales > Pinaceae > Picea > Picea glauca. The sequence goes on along the minus strand of JZKD02S0621748.1, from coordinate 123,640 downwards.
GGTGTTGAAGGGTGCATAAATGAGTGTACTTGGAAAGGCATTCAACAACCACCATGATGATGGAATTATTTCTCGATTTGGGTAAGTCGGTAATAAAATCCATAGAGATATCCTTCCAAATAGCAGGTGGAATCGACAGCGGTTGTAGTGTGCCCGGTGATTTGATTGTTTCTCCCTTGTTGCATTGACACATGTCACATTCAGCTACAAAATTATGCATGTTTTGTTTCATACCATCCTAGAAAAAGGAACGTTTGACCCTGTCATAGGTTTTGGTGAGCCCGGAGTGCCCTGCTGTGGGTGTAGCATGAAGCTCAAAAAGTATGATGGATTTAAGCTTTGATTGTTTACTTAAATACAAACGGCCTTTGTATCGAAGTTCCTCATGGAGACAAGGGTACCCTAGGGAAGCTGGAGCATTGGATTGCAATTGCTGGATCAACTGCGAGCTTTTAGGGTCTTGTAGCCATTCCTGTCAAATGGCTTGGAGCCAATCTGGTACAATGAATGAAAGAGAAAAAACGGATCCTTCATCTTCGTATTTTCAAGAAAGTGCATCTTCAACCACATTGTTTAGTCACCCATTTTTGTTGTTCCGGGGAGGAAATGTGTTGTTCCAGAAAATACTTGAGGCTTTGATGGTCTATCTTAATTTGGAATTGTTTCCCCAATAGATAAGGATGCCGTAGATCCATGACGTACATAATATCCAACATTTCATTTTCATAGATGGATTTTCCCAGATTTCTTTCAGATAGTTGCTTGCTGGTAAAGGCCAAAGGTCGACCCTCTTGCATAAGGACAACGCCAATTCCTTTCCCTGAGGCATCACATTCCAACATAAAGGTCTTTGTGAAATCAGGAAGGGCAAGAAATGGAGTGGTGCACATGGCCATATTCAAGGTTTGAAAAGATTGAGCAATGGTTGTAGTCCAAGTGAAAGAATTCTTTTTGAGGAGAGCAGTGAGAGGTTCTCCAATCTTCCCATAATTCTTAACAAACTTGCGATAATACCCTATTAATCCTAGAAATCCATGCAAGATCTTAAGAGTCTTTGAGTGAGACCAGTCTTGCATAGCTTCAATCTTTTTAGGATCCAACCTAACGCCATCTTTGCCAACCAAATGGCCCAAGTATTCTACTTCTGAGGCGCCAAAAGCACATTTAGACTATTTCAGGAAAAGTTGGTGCTGAGAGAGTAGCTGGAGAACTTGATCCACATAAGCAAGATGGTTTTGCTAGGTTTTGCTATGGATGAGGATATAATCAAAGAAAACTAAGAAAAAATAGTGGATAAAAGGACAGAAGACATGATTCATGAGGTTTTGGAAGGTGGAGGAGGCATTACACAAGCCAAAGGGCATGACGAAAAACTCATAGTGGCCCTCATGAGTTCTAAAGGTAGTCTTGGGAATATATGCCTCTTTCATACGTATCTGGTGGTAGCCCGAATGAAGATCTAGTTTAGTGAAGAATTGGGCACCACTCAATTCATCTAGGAGGTCATCAATGATAGGAATGGGGAATTTGTCTTTGATGGTAAGTTTGTTGAGGGCACATAATTTAGGACACATTTGCCAAGAACCTTCTTTCTTCAGGACCATGACCATAGGAGATGAATAGGGGCTCATACTAGGTTGGATAAAGCCTGCATTAAGGAGTTCCTAGACCATTTTCTCAATTTCATTTTTTTGGGAAAAGGGGTGACAATACAGATGGATATTGAGAGGAAGGCTTCATGGTACAAGGGGAATGTGATGATCATGAACACCATAGGAAGGAGGGAGGCCTTAGGGAGTGGAAAAGACCAATTGATGTTTAGAAAGGATGACTTGGAGGTCTTGCAGTACAAAAGGTGTCTTTGTTGCTTGTATGGCATGGAGCTGGGTGATAACACTAGAATGACCCTTTTTTAGCATCTTTTCCATGCAATGGGAACTAATGATCTCAAGTGAACCTGCGGTGATGCCTTGGAACTTATATTGGTGGCCCTCTTGGTCGAATTGCATGGTTAAGTCTTTAAAATCCATGAGAATGGGACCCAAAGTCCTTAGCCATTCTGCACCCATCACAATGTCACAATCTCCCATGTCCATAACAGACATATGGGATTTTAGGTGGTAGTCACCAATTTGGAGACACACATTTTCACAACGCCCTCCACATTTCATGGAACCACCATTGGGAATCATGATTTGGAAATTATTGATGGCATGGATGTAGCAATGAGTTTCTTGGGCAATGCAGCGATACATAAAATTATGGGTCCTGCCACTATCAACGAGAATGATGACCTTCCAATGCTTGATGTAACCGATTAGCTTGAGGGTTTGGGGAGTGGAGAAGCCAATGAGAGCATTGAGGGAAATGATTGGTTCTACTTCGGAAGGGTCTGAGGAAGGGGTTATGTCAGTGGATTCAGATGATTCAAAGATAGAGGGAGTTTCTTCATCTTCTTCGGAAGTCTCCTCGGAGATGGCCATAAAAATATTTTTTTATTTACACTTGTGGCCTGGGAAATATTTGTCATCACAGTTATAACAAAGGCCTTTGAGTTGGAATTCAGGCATTTCATCCCAGATCAATTTTTGGATCTTTAGTGGAGCAAAGGGAGTAGTGGGATTTACTAGTTTAAGGCGAGGGATGAAGGAGGGTTTGCGGTTTTGAGAAGATACAACCTGTTGTGATTCTTTATCTCTTTTGGTAGCCTCCACCCAACTCTCAGGACGATCCATGAGGATATGGGCCTAAATTTCATCCTTGAGGTCGCTGATAAAACACTCTCGGAAAAAGGCATCAGACATGCCCTCTGTTTTAAAATCTAGGCATTCAAAGGAAACTATAAAGTCCTCCATTGTTCCTAATTGTTTCAGCTTTGAAAAACAACCCAAATGGTTGGTGTCAGTGTCAAAACGTTCATAAATCTCTGCCACAAATTGTGTCCAAGCAATATACCCTTGACAATAAAATTTTTTCCATTGCCACCATTGCCAACATTCTTGATCTAGATAGAGAACACCATACCAGAGTTTGGCCAAGCCATTTGTAATGCTGTATAAAGAGAAGTAATGTTCCATTTGGGTTACCCAACCAATGGGGTATGAGCCATGAAATTTGGTCACATCCACCCATGGAAGGTGTAGGTTACGTTGAAAGTGATGGTTCTGCAAGGTATGGGAATGAGAGGAATGGTCACCTTCAGTATGTGGGGGTGAG
>JZKD02S0621748.1:89102-102267 GCA_000966675.3 Picea glauca | reverse complement strand
CATGGCATGCCTAAGAGGATTATATCCAATCAAGGATCGGTGTTCACTAGACGATTTTGGACAAGTTTCCAAGAGGCCTTGGGAACCCAACTTAACTTTAGTATTGTGTATCACCCGGAGATTGACGGGTAGACCGAATGAATGAACCAGACCTTGGAGGACATTTTTTTAATGTATGTGATGGACCAACAAAAGCACTGGGAAGAATTATTGCCACTAGTGGAGCTCGATTACAACAACAGTTACCAGAGAACCATTAAGATGGCGCCATTTGAGTTTCTTTACGGGTGATTGTGTCGGATGCCTTTGATTTGGGATCGGCTTGAGGATAGGGTCTTGGTAGGACCAAAAGAAATCTAGGAAATGGAAGAGAAAATGAAAACAATAAAACAAAGGATTAAAGAAGCACAGGATTGACAGAAGAGTTATGTCAATGCACACCATGTCGACCATAGTTATGAGGCGGCGATCGAGTCTTCTTGTGGGTTAAACTGCATAAGATTTCAATCAAGTTTGGGAAGTGAGCTAAAATCTCTCCTAGGTTCATGGTACCTTTCGAGATTGTGGAGAGAAAGGGGCCCGTGGCCTATCGACTAGCCTTACCTAATTCTTTGAGGCATATGCACGATGTTTTTCATGTATCTGTTTTGAGACATTATATTAGTGATCCTAGACATGTTATTGACATGAGTTCCTTGCAGGTATCAGACGAGGGAGAACTCATGGTTGATTTGGTTTGCATATTGGATCATTGTGTTCAATAGCTACGACGTCGAACGATAGAGCAGGTCAATGTCCAGTGGGACAATTATAGTCTACACTCGGTGACCTGGGAGGATGCATATGATATGCGCCGGTAGTTTCCATTTTTGTTTGATAGATAGACATATGATACTGTGACACACTTTATTTCGGCATTTATACTGTGAAACTTCAGGATGAAGTTTAGACGAAGAGGGGGTGTATGTAAAATCCCGCTCTGGTGCACTGAGCGAACTTATTCTTTGAGGACACTTGCTCACAAGTGATTTGGATTATTATGCTATTAAAACTTTTGAGTTTGATTATGAGGTGTTATGGGTTGATGACATGTTGTTTTACTGCATTGACATAGACAGGTGTTATTGACTCGGTTTACTGTGTGTGCAAGATTTTGGACCTCAAGGATGCAGAGGCATCGATGGAACCCCTTGGACTCTGGATCGAGTCAGGGAGTGTACCATTGGGGTTTGATTGTTTTACAGTGATATTAGTGCATCTGATTAGATGATATGATATGGATATGTTCTGACATGATTTGTTGATGATGCAGGCTGACGATAGCTTGCCGACGAGACTCACATGTGGAGTAAAGTGGTCACACATGAATACCAGATATGTTGAGGGAGAGGTGTAGATAGAGGCCCTACTACAACCTACTAGCACTCCCGGGGTGGCTCAAACTGTAGGTTAATGTTTACCTAGTTCGAGAGGACCCACGATGCCGTGAGGAGAGACTGTGCAATCGCTCACGATAATTCTAAGGGGTGCGCAATAAGGTGGGGGCCTTATTCCTTAGAGGCCCTTAGTCTCCCACAAGTTCACCTGGTAGATTATTGATTCCAGGGGTTATTGATGTCTACCAAGTCAGTCAAGAGGTGAGTGGAACCCTTGGAGCACGTAGTGCGTCCTGAAGAGCACGTCGCGCAAGGGAAACGGATTAAGGCGAGTGGCACCCTTGGAGCAACTAGTGCGTCCTGAAGGGCATGTTGCATTGTTGATGATAGAGGAATGAACCTACATGGCCTTAGGATAAATAACGTGTTAATAAATTTTTAAAACAAATTCCCTAATTAAATGTTGCCCTGTATGAAAATTTAAGGTTTAAGTCTAAAGTATGCTAGTGGTAAAATTTTATCTCTCTATAAATAATAATAATAATAATAATAATAATAATAATAAACCACATAAATAATAATTATGATCTTTGTTAAATATTGTAACATGAAGGGAGTAAGAAAATAAATGTTTCAAAGAAAATCAGTTGGATTAAAATTTAAAGGGAAATAATTGTTTTATTACTTTGATAATTTAAAACATACTAATCAAATGAGAAAAAGGAAAAAGGGTTAATTTCCACACCCGTCTTTTTGAGTTCTAAGTAAAAAAGGGAAAGAGGGAAAATCTAAAATATTAGGAAACTAGGAAAAGAGGTAAACATAAAAGGGGAAAAAGGGAAACATAAGGGAAAAGGCGGAAAGCCAAACTTAGTAAAGAATCCACCATTTAAGAGATTTCTAATTTAAACTGAATTAGCAATTTAATAATAGGGAAAGCCATTAAAACTTGTAAGAGATTTTGGGGGACACCTAGGAGTGATTCTAGGAGTAACTCTAGGTGGGTGAGGAAAATAAAGATAATTAATTAATTAAATAAATTAATTTATGGAGGAATGTAGGGGATGGGGGACACTTGTACGGAGAGGAATTTTTAGGAATTTATTTGTAAAACTTTAATTAAATGATATTTTAGGAAGGAAAGGAAGTTAGAAACTCTATATAATTAAGGAAGGAGAAGGATGAAGAAAATCTTCTGTTTGCATAACATTATGCTGTGGAAATATCTACTTGATTAATTTAACTTGTGGGAGTTGGGATACCCAGCTCGGTGAGGACTGGTAGCTCAGCCTTGCGAGGCGAGCTGAGAGCTAGTTGAAATCTCCAGATAGTGAGTGGGTGGCCCCTTTGCGGCTTGGGGGGCTAAGGGGGAAGAAGAGTACCCCTAGCATTAGCTGGGAGGCACCGGTGAGGTATTGCTAGTTGGCACGCGGGAGTTGCAAGGAGCATGCGGGACGTCCACTCGGAACATGCAATGGTACACTTTCTTTGTTTGTATGGTAAATTGTTTTAGGAATTATGCTTGAATATGAATTTTTACTTGGGGTAAGTGATCAGGTGGTCTAGGTGGTTTTCTGAAATTTTCTTAGCCTAGCTTGGTGATAGGTTGACTCCCATGGCTCTTTTCCCACACGTCTTGACCACCTTACTGTGTTTATTGTGACCTTGAGGTTGTTTATCCTTCATCCCTAGCTCACCAGTCCTCACCTATGCAGTTAGACAGGAGCCTGATCTACGATCGTCGCCTTAGCGTTAAAATACCTATGGATCTCAATGCCCTACTTTTCGTTGTGAGGATGATGAAGTGAGGGACGAACCTATCAACCATATACCTCTGTTGTTGTCCTTGCCTAATTGTTTGAATTGTGCCTTCCAGTACGACCTCTACGTATGGATTATCTTGTTTCCTTGTTGTTTATTTTTTTACGCCTTGAATGATAGAATCACTGTGATCCCTTAGGCGAGTTATCCTTATGGTCCGGGCATTCTCTTACTATTGTCAGCATTTTTATATTGGTATCCCGGGATGTAAAAGTATTTAACTTCAATCTGATTTTTGTTTCTTGTAGGATTTACTTGTTTTATTACTTCTGCGATGTAATTATGTAACAGATGTAAAAATATTACCTCTGCTATTGTAATTAGGTAATGGATGTAAAACAAAAAAATGTTACTTCAATGATTGTCATTATGTAATGGATGTAATAACCTTACCTCTACAATTGTAATTATGTAACAGATGTAAAATATTACTTCAATGATTGTAATTATGTAACAGATGTAAGATATTACCCCTACGATTGTAGATATGTAATGGATGTAAAAATATTACCTTCGTGATTGTCATCATGTAATAGATGTAAAATGTTACCTCTGCGAATTGTAATCATGTAATGGGTGTATAAATATTACCTCTGTGAGTTGTAACTGAGTAATGGTTGTAATAACATTTTCCCCTGTGAGTTGGGATTGTATAGATGTTGTCCTTTCTTAAAAACTTGGGTAGCATTTAGGTTGATTGAGTCGTTGTTGATTAGGCATGATTGCCAAAATTTGTAGCTTGTAATTGTTGATGAATGGTACAACGAATCTGTTATTTAATTACAGACAATGAAATAATTTCTTTCTGATGGGTATTGTATAGCGAATTTTATTTTTGGGTCAAATGCTTTAGATTGCCCAACGAGTTATGCTGCTGGGCGTTTTTGGGATAAACTCAGGGATTAAATTAATTGCATGTTTCAACCTCCATGAAATTTTTCTGAACGCTCAAATCTAATGAATCTGTTGTGGAAATATTAAACTTTGCGATTGTGATCCACATTTACTACGAGTGGTAACTTACGTGTATTGTGCCCTCGTTATCTACCCCTGCTAATCCTTTATTTATTATTAAGCCCCTTGGCTATCACCCTAATGTTTTTAGCAGCTGACCGATGCCTGGCGATTTTTCCTTGATATCTGTGATTTGATTTTTCCGTTGAAGACTACTTTTTGCCTTAGAAAATGGCTATCTGTTACCTTGGCATTTTTACCCTTTGAAGACTTGACTTTTCCTAAAACAAGGAGTTGTCCATTGCCCATGCATTCCCTTTCCTTACATTACCTGACAACGATCTTATTGGCATTAATGATCTGGACATCGTTGTTGTTCTTCGACGATAACAATTATTGTTCCTTGTTAACATTTAATAATGGCATCGATTGCATTGTTTGGCTCTGAATGGAATTTAATCTTTAACCACAAGATAACAGCTTTAAAATTTGCATTGAATGGTTGACAACCACTTGTATAATTTAGACAGCCGTACCCACTTGTGCGTCTTTCCAAATTTTGGACAGAAATCCTTACACCTGTGTGTCTTGCTAAATTCTTGATAGAAATTCATACACCTGTGTGTCTTTCCTTTTAGCGATTTATTGCTTTATAACAGTTTAAATTTTGTTTGAGGATAGAGCCTTATGTCAAGGGTTATGTGAATGGCAAGTGACATTTTTTTTAATTGGCTTTAACAATGCTGAGTTGTTTAGAATAGGGCAACATGTTAATAGTATGAGGAATGGCAAGTAGAGGGTTCTATTCGCTTGATAATTGTTGGTTAACGTTTTTTTGCATAACGCATTGAATTAAAAAAAATGAGAGGAAAGGAAACAACGATTGATATTGTTTTTAATAGGTTTAAATTGTTTAAACAACACATTAAACCGAGAACATGAGGATTGACGGTGTGATTATAGTTTTCTTTTTAAGTTTCGATTGTTTTAGAACAATGCATTATTGCAGGAACGTGTGAATGACAATGTAGTTTAAATTTATTTTTAATAGTTGATGGTTTTAGGACAACGCACTATTTTAAGAACACATGGAAGGAAATATTTTGTTCACGTGGAAAGCAAGTTTTCTAATTTGTTTTATAACGGACACTAAGCTAAAGTACTTGTTGAGATCATGAAAGTTGTTCATGTAATCCTTGTATGATGATTTTTTTTTATAATAATTATTAATCATAATATACTTCATTTCTTTATAGCGTTTTAAAGGGTTGTGTTTAAGAAGGAAAGTAGGGAAGCATTGTTATATGTTAAATAATAATTTATTAATGTTATTTAAGAATTCATTGATTATAAGATACTACATTCATTATAATGTGTTAAGGGGTTGTATTTTTAAAAAAGGGAGGTAGGGAAGCATTGATCAGTGGTTGCGTATGATAACCTGGCTTTGGGTCATGTTCTTCCCGATGACGATGAGGTTGATTCTTGAATTTGATGTTTTGTAAATTGTATTGTAATGCATGAATGTGATAATGCTCTCGCTCGCCATGAAAGTTCAAGTTACATGTGTCCTTTTTATAATGGTTGCGCCTGGATGATGTTGAAGTTGTCTTTTAGCTTAGTCGGCTTGGACTTGTTTGTTTTGGGTGGGATGTAGACACCTCCTTGTTCCTCAGAATAGTCACCAACCTTGAGACCTTAAATGGTCAAAATTGATGGGAACCTGGGCTTGAGCGTTGTGTATGTGTCTTGGAGGTCCTAACCATTGCAGGGTAGGATGAGCTGGTAGTCATTCTTATTCTTCATCGGTTGATTGTCGTACATTCCTTCCAGGTGTTTGATGTGATTTTATGTTAGGTCATTATGTTTTTTGTGGCATGAGTTGCATGCATTTTGTTCATCATCGTGTTGCGATGTTGAGTATAATGTCATTATTACCTTCCTACATACACACACACAAAAAAAAAATTGCACTTGTTATGTGAGGCTTGTTGTTGTAACGATATGGGAGGTTCGTTACACTACAATGGGAAGAGGTATGTCAATGGGCACTAATGGTTGGAACCCAAAGCACAACTTAAAAGGGTTGTGGACAAGAGAGATGTGGAGGGATCTGTTGTAGCAATGTTGAATATAAGGAAGAATTTCATCCCATTTTCATGGATGTTTGTAATTATACGTTCTCAAGATATGAACAATCATCTTGTTGACTACCTTTTTTTTTCCATCATTTTGTGGGTGGAAGGCAGTCAATTTGTTCAACTTGGTGTCCATCATCGACCATAGGATGGAAAAAAAGTGCTCAGGAACCTACTATCCCGATTGGAGATTATAGTTTGTGGGATACAAAAATGAACCCAAACATGTGTGAAGAAGAGCTTGGTGGTGGCCTCGATTGTCATGCTCTTCTTGCAGGGTGCCAAAATTTCCATCTTAGAGAGTTGATCAACAACAACAAAAAAACACATTCTTTCCCATGCTTGGTTGATGTAGAAAGGACATGTAGTCCATGTATATGTACTCCCAAGGCCTATTCAGAGTAGGGAGAGGGGTGTATATCCCCTATTTCTTGATGGGAGGCTTGGAAATTGTAGAGGTAGTGTAGGATCAGATGTACTTGCAAACATCTTGTCAAAAATTCAACAAATAAAAATGATTTTGCAGTACTCCCACTATATTTTATACACAAAAATGTCCCACTTCTTGGTTGTAATGATATTATGAGATCATCTTGGTACACTTTCTTGAAGGAACACAAATATGGATCAGATGGCATAAAAATCCATCCTAGAGATGAGAGTCGGGAACTGTTTTTCCTGCAATCAATGTGTAATAGGAAGTAGTGAAGTCAGAGTTATTATTGTATAATTTTATCCATCCATATGTCTCATGTCCACATGAGTTAATAACTGTGGTTAACACTTCCATCGAGGGACGATTGAGGCAATCTACAACATGGTTGGTGCTACCATTCTTGTACTTGATATTCAAGTGGAATTGTTGTAGGTACATGGACCACTTATGATGGTGGTTATTATGTAACTTTCCTTGTGTCTACATTAATTGCAGAGGCCTATGATCAATGTGTATGATTTTTTCCTTCCCTAGAAGGAAATGCTTCCACTGTCGACATGCCTAGACAATGGAGTACATCTGTTTGTCATAGGTGGGGTATTTGTGATCAACATTAGATAGAGTTTCACTATTATAGGATATCGCATGCCCATGTTGAGTGAGGAATGAACTGATAACATAATCTAAAGCATCTTTCTCAATCTCAAATGGTTGTTGCAAGTCTAGAAGAATGAGGACCGGTGCTAAGAAGATGTGGAATTTAAAATACTTGAATTATTTATGTTGGGGAATAGACCACAAAAACTTGGCCTTCATGCCATTGTTGGTCGCCTGGATTAGGGATCAAGTGATATGAGACAACCCCAACAAAACCATCAATATAATTTGGCAAGGCCCAATAATTTGTGTGGCTTGGTCATTGTCTTCGGGGATGGTCAATCACGTGTGACTTGGACCTTGGTTGGATACACAAGTACACCCTGATCATCCATGATGTATCCCAAACATTTGATTTTCTTCATGTCGAAGGAACATTTATCTGAATTGGAATATAACTTATGTTGTTGCAAGGTGCCCAATACTTGTTGAATATGCTCCAAATGCTCCTCCCAAGTTTTGTTGAAGATGAGGATTTCATCCAAATATAAAACCACAAACGAGTTTGTGAATGGTCGTAATATATCATCAATCATCTCCATGAATGTGGTCGGGGAATTAGTCAATCCAAAAGGCATGAAAAAACACTCAAAGAGGCCTTATTTAGACTTTAAGGTTGTCTTCCACGCATCAATTTTCTCAAACGTCACATGGTGGTACCCTGACTTCATATCAATATCACTGAAAAAATTGGCTCCCTTGAGATGATCGAGAATATCATAAATATGGGGAATTAGGTATTGTTTCTTAACTGTGATCTAGGTAAGGGCTCTATAATCAATCCAAAGTCACCATGTCCCATCTTTCTTTTGTACTAGAACAATTGGGCTCCCAATGACGAGATGTCCAAAAACTCCATTTTGGTTTGGATGTACCTATGTAGAGCCCCATGATATTTTAGGAACAAATGCCACTCAAAGTATTTGATACCCAAATTGGTGCGCAAGGTATGTAAATTATTGGTGAACTCCAACATTGTTTCTCCCCTCTCTTGGCGCAGTGTGGTCCATCTTGTTTATTGGTCATCATAACTTCCAACAGGGTAATATTGTTCCTTTAGGGCATCAAAAAAATCCACCCAAGTGAGTCATGGCCCAAAAATGACAGACTCATCCTCAACATGTTTGTCACAGTAAGTCTCCCACCATTCTCTAACATGGGGAAGGGTCTTAAGGAGTGTGAATGTGATCTTTTCACTGTTGGAAAAATTGTGGACAAAGAAATAACCCTCTAGAAGACTTAACTATTTTTCCAAAGCATCGATGTCTATTTGGCCTTCAAATAAAGGAATATCAAAGTTAACTTGTACCTTGCAGGGTGTTTCACCTCCAAAGTGACTATTCATTGAAGGTTCATCCATTGTTGTCGACAGCCATTGAAGGATCTAGGAAACATTATCCATCATCTCGTTCCTTTGTTGCACGAGGGATTCCTTGAGCAATAGTTCGAAAGAATATCATATCCTGTTGTCCCTCTTTTATTCCACCATGAAATGTTTCTTTAGCATGTGATAAATGTTTTCCTCAAGAGAAACAAGCTCAAGACCCAACTCTCTATAAGTTGACCTCATTGAGTACATGCACTAAGAACGACAAGGAGTAGACCGCTTTGATACCACTGATCCAGATTATTTTTGGGAATGATAGGAAGGGAAAAATATAATGGATATATAACAAAAAAATAAAAAAGGATATGGAAAGGAACATAGAAATACAATAAATATCAGATTCTATTAATCACTACCTGAAATACAAAAGACTGTAAAATGCAAAAACACACAAGCTAGCCAGAATGGTGGTATCTTATCTCTGAGAAGAGATGTGTCGGCTATGCTCATTTACAAGAACATGAGTACAAGGAGGCTCCAAAATAATTTTTAACATAAAAAATAAATGAGAAAACTATAAACATCGAAAACCCTAACCCTGGGAGATGAAACACCAAAAGGTTTATGGGCCCCGATGGGGATAGTTGATACATCAACTTTCTGAGGGAGTAAATTTTGGATATGATATTTGTTTGGGGTGATCGATACATTGTTGGAAAGGTATAACCGAGGAGTACATATTCTGGTTTTAATAGTAACTTTCTCTTGCTACATTTTTGTTGATGTTGAGCCTAAAAAATGTCATTTAGGGCCTCAAAATGGCCCCGGAAGTTTGGGACCCAAAAAATTGTAAAAAAAATGCCAAAATGGAAACTGGCCTTTGAGCCAATGGAATAGGTGGATGGCGACTGATATCCACCTGGATCATCAATTTTCTGAGTAAATATTAGACATATATCTTTGATATAAATTCCAATTAGATTTTATCCAAACATTTAGCAAAAAAGAAGGTAGATTTTGTCCATTGATTCACTTATTTCTAGTTGATTGGTTGTAAGTTGTGCAAAATGGAGATTTTAATATTATTCATGGTTGAATGTAAATTTTAGTTTATATGTAAAGGAAAAAATTGAGCATAATATTGTTGCACTGAGAGGCTCTCTATATCCCAATATGAGATAGATGTTCAAATGTAACATAATGTAATGTGCTTAGCGTTGGCATATGTTAGATTAACAAAATTAATTAATAATAAAAAAAAAAAAATATAATGTCATATCACAATTAACATAAATATATATATAAATTACAAACACCCATCATATTCTAACCGTAAATAGCCTATGTAATTATTTCCATGTTATGTTTTTAGCAAGCCTAATAGACATTTAAAACTATAAAGTATTTGGTTGAATCTTGCTCAAATATCTATCAATAACATACATAGTTATCTCCTATTAACATAGAATGATAGAAAATAACCACATACTATGTACTTGAGATATTATTTGTAGATACTAGAAAATAACATACGAGAGTAGGAATGTGTTAAGGCCCCTAAGGCCCTATGTTAAGGTCGTAACACTAATTTATTATTAGTTTATTAGTTATTATTAAGTCGACTTACTTGTAGGTTACATCATGCTCATTTTATCTCATATTTATAATAAAGGATAATCATTTGTATAAGCATCTCATCTTGTCTTTTGAATTAGATGTATTGTAAGAGGTTTCCCCCTTGAAGTGGACTATATTCATTGATTTTTTTATCATTTTTAAGGAATTGGATCATAACATTTGGTATCATAGCATTGATCATAGGGGTTTTTTGCTTCAAGTGAGTCATATTGGAACTTCTGCTATAATTTGTTTTTGAGGATGCTTCAAATAGAGAAATTTAGAGGTTATGTAGGAGACATATTAAGTTACCTCTGGTAAACATTTCATGTTTAGGGTCATTATAATTTTGGATATATATACTATGTAAGATAGGGATTTTGACTCATCCCCAATTTAGTTTTAAGTGAGTCATATTGGGATTTTTACTATAAATTTATTTTTGGGAGGTTTTAGATAGTGGAATTTTGTGGAGACTAGGAGACATGACATATTATAGGTGGTAAACATTTTAGGTTCTATTTTTCTATAGTTCAGTAGATATAGTCCATGGAATACAATGTTTGTTTACTAATCCTCAAATCATTTATCCTAGCATTTTCGCTATAATATTGTTTCAATGAAGTTTCAAACTATCTTATTTTTCATAATCCTAAGTTGACATGGTGAAGTACATGTGATTTTTTTTTTCAGATTTTGAATCATTATATTTGATGATATATTGCTTGTGGAGGTTAGGTTTTTTGCACAAGTTATTTTCTAGTGATTTTGAGAGCTTTTTTTGTGGTTATCAAACTCATTAAAAACAAAAATAGATATGTGTTTTGACATCTTTAAATAACATGATATTTTTTTGTTTAGTGCATAAAAATATCATTGGGGAAGAATACACGTATGAAATGCACATAGTCTCACGTGGTTAGAAGCACATTGTTTCACTTGGTTGAAAACTCCTCTAACCCATGTTGGCACCCATTCAAGTAGCACCACATTAGACAGTACTTTTAGAGGAAATATCACTTCCATGTTCCTTTGTGTATATAGTAAGTCCCTAGATATACTTGAAACTCACCTTAGATAAGATATGTGGTTGTATTGTTGTTGTAGTAAACCAAGAACATCACTCAGGGAGACCACTCTCTAGTACTTGGGTAGTCTAGCAGTATGGCTAAGGGAACACTTGAGCCTCCGTAGTTAGTGCCTTGAGATATTGGGATGATAATTATTGTTGGACCCCACATGTATATTAGAGAGATATAGAATCTGAAACTCCCTTGTCCTTAGGACCCAATAAATTTTCTCCACGGATCCAAAAAAATATCAAAAAATTACTTGATCAATTAAACCTCTTGAAATTTCGTCTATGGCTCATGAAGAAAATGAGGATATACAAAGCTAGTTATTTAAATTGAACATTCAAATCAATGAATTGAATGATAGGTCAATGAAAAAGGTTGATTTGATGAATACTCAAAAATAAATGGAAATAAATATGGATGAAAATAAGGAAGTGAAAATAATGATGGAATAGTTGGAACAAAAAATGGATAGGAATTTGGAAAAAATGTAACAGAAGATTACATAAGCCTTAAATGGGAGTTTCTATAAAATTTGCAAGGTATCTAAAGGGAATGATGGAAATAAAGATATAATTCAAGTTGAATAAATTTCCATTAATAAGAATTTTCTTGGGCATTTAACTCCAATAATGGACTTACCTATGGATGGTCTCCAAAAGGAGTGAAAATTCCCAAGGTTGAATTAAGGAAGTTTGATGGAACAAAGATGTTTACTTGGGTGAACTAAATAGAGAAATATTTTGAACTACACAATATTATGGATGATAAGCAAAGGATTCACATAGGAAATTTCAACTTTGAGATAAAACCATATGAATGGTATCAATGTGTATTTAAAAGGAAGCCATCTTCTTATCATTATACTTGGGGTTTATTTATAGGATACTTAGAAGCACACTATGGAAAATTTTGGGAACAAGAATACTTCAGTCAATTGACAAGAATTAAGCACTTACATGATATTGAAGATTTTAATTCATAATTTCAAGTATTGGACACAAGGGTGGATGAAATAAGTCATGAACATTTGTTGGAATCTTACATGGGTGGATTAAAACAAGACATTAAAACATGAGTGTTTCCTAAAAAATCCTAACAATATTATGTGAGTGATGCAATTTTCTAATCATATTCAAGCCAAGAATAAGGATACACACAAGTATACCATTGGATCATACACATAAAGTAGAGATAGTTTTTTTGTTCATATGATAAGTGTACCACAACCTACCCAAATATCACAGAAGCAAATAGAGGAAAGATGAGAAAAAGGACTATGCTTTGGTTATAACAAAAAATGGTCAAAAGGGTATAAATGTCAAGAAAACAAATTATTCACCTTGTAAAATAATGATGAAGAGGAAGTGGAGGCTTATACAAAAAGAAATTAGGAAGAATTTTTCAACTCAAAAGAGCAAGAAATAGAGGAAACAATTGTGCCCAACATTGTTTTAGACAATTGTGAAATATATGTTCATGTATTAGCATGTTTGTCATCACCTCAAAACCTGAATATTACAAGTTACATTAAGAAGCAAAATATTATAGTGCTCATTGACTTTGGTGGTACCCATAACTTAATTGATAAAAGATTAGCAAACAACCTCAATTGTTTTATATATCTAATAAAAAAATTTCAAATTTTTGTTTCTAATGGAGGGAATATTGATTATGTGGGAAAATGTCACAAGATTATACTAAGCATGGGAGAATATAGTTTGGAAATCCCAATGTATTCCATTCCTACTGGAGGTCTATAT
>JZKD02S0621748.1:38794-64602 GCA_000966675.3 Picea glauca | reverse complement strand
AACCTCCTTTTACCCCACTTAAATGTTCAAGTACAAGATGATTCAAAATGAAAATGTCTCCTTGGTATATATAGGAGACTAGGAGGTATAATTACAACTAATGTCCTAAATCCGAGATAAATAAAATAACATTACTAATATAATATGCCCCAATTAAGGGGTAATGAGCCAATATTAGGGCTTAACATGTTGATGGTACAGGTTGAGGTATAGTTTGATGCATGGTACATGTTGGTTCAAGTTATTGGTATAGGTTATTTGGTGTAGGATGATTGGTACAGGTTGTTATGAGTTATTGGTACAGGTTGATAGGGACAGGTTAACAGTGGAAGTGGTTGATTCAGTGACAGTGACATGTTGTCTACATTTTGCATTTATATTTCAAGGTTGTTGGATGTGGAAAGATATGTGGTTGTAGCCACCTTCTAGTTGTATCTAGAGAACATAGGGGGTTGTATCTTCCTTCTGGTTGTGGCCAGAGAATTAGGGAGTTGGAGCTTCCCTCAGTTTGTAGCCTAAGAAACTAGGGGGTCGAAGCCTCCTTCTAGTTGTATCTAGAGAATTGAAAGTTGGTGCTTCCTTGAATGTCATTCTTGACATGTAAAAAAAACAAATTGTGGTTTTCACCCTTATTGGGTTTCCATGCAAATATTGGTGTACTGTGCATTGTGTGGATGTGTTTGTTATTATTTATTATGAACTGCTGAATGTTAATGCTTATGATACAATACAATATTGATGATGAATATATGAACATGGTTGAATAAGTAAATGTATATACTTTGTGGTTTAAATGATTAATAATTGATATAATTTCTCATTATTGTTTCACCCCCTTCTCAGTAACCCAATAATTGGTATCAGAACAGGTTCCTTTAGGAAACAATTTAACTACTCGAAGGAGATCATGGATTATTCTGAAAATGGAGTACCACTGTTTAATGGTCAGAATGGTGTAACTTATGAGATATGGAGAGGAAGGAAAAAAGTATTTTTAAAAGAACATGGGTATGATATTTGGCAATCAGTTGTTACAGGATATGATAGTTCAAAAAGGGAAAAGACTACAACAAAGAAGGAACTGAAATGAAATAAAAAAAATTGCAATGGATTTCATTTTGGAAGGACTATATGATTCAGTAAAGGACAAAGTGGGTAAATGTTCATCAGCTAAAGAACTTTGGGATAAGTTACATAATTTCAATTCTTCACCCATCACAAAGTCAGAGAATGTCAAAGAAGATGTAGGTCGAGATCAAGAAGAAACATGTTCATCATGTCAAACAGGTTTGGAAGATGAAGAGTACATAATCAACAAAATTGTGTTGTTTTTCTCCTAAAAGAAGGAAAGTGGGTTAGAAGTGGGTTAGCCCTAAAAGAAGGAAAGTGGGTTAACTTGGTTAGAAGGTAATCCCTTGAGGAAGCTACATGGAAGTATAAATAAGAGACAAAGGCTCTCTCATTAGAACTTATTTAATATCATTGAATATATATTTTGTGAAATGTTATTTGGGCAGGTATTATTGATAGAGAAAAGTGTAGAAGGAAAACTGTAGCACGAAAGGTGCGGCAGAAAAAATGTTGCACGAAAAGTGCGGAAAAAAAACTGCTCCAGAAAAATCATGGCAGGAAAAGTGCGACAGAAAATCACCGCAGAAAAACCGTGACAAAAAAAATGAGGTAGAAAAATCATGGAAGCAGAATCACAACAACAAAACCGTAGCAACAGAACACTACAAGAAGAAAAAATGGTATGTTTTTCATATGTGTAGTGTTGGAATTATGAATTTGGTTGAGGATTTTCCTTCTAAATCTGTCGGATGCCCTCTTGGAAGTTTAGGTCTTGTTGTAGAGTGGTTTTGAGACAGATCTATTGAAGTATATTGTTTGTGCACTTAGTTTGATTTATTGGCATATCTTGTGGTGCATTGTGAGAGACACTTGTTAGTGGTCTTGGTATATAATTGGATTATGAATGATACATCCTTAAGGCTACATAAAAGTGAGGTTATGGAACATGGTTTGATGTAAGGGTTTATGGTATTTGATTATGGATAATGTGATGTGTTGCTCAAGAACTTTTTATGGTTATATTGGTATATGTATTTGGTTTATGGTTGAGGTAGATGTTGGGTACATGGTTGAAACAAGTATTTGATGGGTTGGCACATACATGAGGTGTATAGTCGATGATGTTGGTACATATTGATGAGTCGTAGTTGATGTGTAGTTTATGCATGATTCGTACATGGTTGGAGGAACTTGTTAGTAGTATTGATGACACATCGTTTATGGGTGATGTAGCATACTTGTCTTGGTATATTATTAGAATCACATATTGATCTTGGTGATGATTATGAGTTGTTGTGATTGGTTTATGCACATCTTGGTGATATTGTGCATATGGTTGAAAGTTGTCTTGGTGATTGATCTTGGTGAGTAGATATGATTTGGTTGAGAAGATTGATGAGACAAATTGTTGTGATAGGTTGTTTGGATAGATTGTTTTGACATGTTATTTTTACAGGTTTGGTGCATGGTTGATGCACTTGTTGATGGTACAGGTTGAGGTATAGGTTGATGCATGGTACATGTTGGTTCAGGTTATTGGTAAATATTGTTTGGTGTAGGTTGATTGGTACAGGTTGTTACGAGTTATTGGTATAGGTTGACAATGACAGGTTAACAGTGGCAGTGGTAGTGGTTGATTCAGTGATAGTGACAAGTTGTCTACATTTGGCATTTATATTTCAGGGTGGTTGTAGACACCTTCCGATTGTAGCTGGAGAACATAGGGGGTTTCATCCTCCTTCTGGTTGTGGCCAGAGAATTGGGGAGTTGGAGCTTCCCTCAGGTTGTAGCCTGAGAAACTAGGGGGTCGGGGCCTCCTTCCAATTATAGATATAGAATTGAAATTTGGTTCTTCCTTGAATGCAATTCTTGACATATAAGAAAAACATTCTGTGGTTTTCTACCTTATTGAGTTTCCACGCAAATATTGGTGTATTGTGCATTGTGTAGATGTGTTTGTTATTGTTTATTACGAATTGATGAATGTTAATTCTTATGATACAATAAGATATTGATGATGAATAGATGAACATGGTTGAATAAGTAAAAGAATATATTTTGTGGTTTAAAGGATTAATAATTGGTATAATTTCTCATTATTGTTTCACCCTCCTCTCAGTAATCCAATAATTGGTATCAGAGCAGGTTCCTTCAAGAAACAATTTAACTACTAGAAGGAAATCATGGATTATTCTGAAAATGGAGTACCACTATTTAATGGTCATAATGGTGTAAAGTATGAGATATGGAGCGAAAGGACAAAAGTATTTTAAAGGAACAGGGGTATGATATTTGGCAATCAGTTGTTACAAGATATCATAGTTCAAAAAGGGTAAAGACTACAACAAAGAAGGAACTTAAATGAAATAAAAAAATTGCAATGGATTTCATTTTGGAAGGACTATATGATTCAGTAAAGGACAAAGTGGGTAAATTTTCATCAGTTAAAGAACTTTGGGATAAGTTACATAATATCTATTCTTCACCCATCACAGAGTCAGAGAATGTCAAAGAAGATGTAGGTAGACATCAAAAAGAAATATGTTCATCATGTCAAATAGATTCGGAAGATGAAGAGTACATAATCAACATAAGTATGTTGTTTTTCTTTAATTGTAAAAAACACAGACATCTTGAAATGAAATTCCATGAAGGAAATGAGACAGAAAAACTAATTGAAATAAAAGAAAATTATAAAGCGGAATTGATCAGTGCTTTAGATGAACTAAGAAAAGAAAGAGAAGAAAACAATTCACTCAAGAAAGAATTGATGAAACAAAAGGAAAGTGTTCACATTTTTGAAGAATCCCAATAGGTCATCGAGAACTTAAGAACTTAGCTAGAAGAAGCCAAAAAGATCAAAGAAAACTTGAAGATCAAAAGCAGTATTTGGAAGCCAACATAGCAAAACAGAAGGAAGAAGCATAAATGAGAGAAAATATATTGATAGATCATCTTAAGGAAATAACTAACGATCTAAACTATCTTGAGACAGAGTTTAGTCAAGAAGATAAAGGACTTGAAGAAGAAATAATCACATTTAAAATCCATCTTGAAGAAGCGAAGAGAAATAAAGAAGTCATGAAGTCCAAGATAATGAAGAAAGAATATATTGAGAAGCTTGAAGAAGAATTTGTCACATTGATAAGTAAAACCATCAAGCTCAACAAGAACGTTGAAGAGACAGAAACATCTGCATTAGTTGTAGAGAATGAAGAGGAGAATTATAGGTTTCCAGTAATGAATAATGAAGAAAAGAGCAAGAGTTATGCAGAAGTACTCAAAGGAAGGAATCATGGTCAACCAAAATCTAAGAAAACTAATAAAGATACATCTTCAAGAAAACCAACCATGTTCAAGCNAGATCTATTGAAGTATATTGTTAGTGCACTTAGTTTGATTTATTGGCATATCTTGTTGTGCATTGTGAGAGACACTTGTTAGTGGTCTTGGTATATGATTGGATTATGAATGATACATCATTAAGGCTATATAAAAGTGAGGTTATAGCACATGGTTTGATGTAAGGGTTTATGGTATTTGGTTATGGATAGTGTGATGTATTGCAAGAGAAATTTTGATAGTTATATTGGTATATGTATTTGGTATATGGTTGAGGTAGATGTTGGGTACATGGTTGAGACAAGTAGTTGATGAGTTGTCACATACATGAGGTGTGTAGTTGATGACGTTGGTACACCTTGATGAGTCATAGTTGATGTGTAGTTGATGCATGATTGGTACATACTTGGTACATGGTTGGAGGAACTTGTTAGTAGTATTGTTGACACATTGTTTATGGGTGATGTAGCATAATTCTCTTGGTATATTATTAGAAGCACATATTGATCATGGTGATGATTATGAGTTGTTGTGATTGGATGATGCACATCTTGACGATTTTGTGCATATGGTCGAGATTTTTCTTAGTGATTGATCTTGGTGAGTAGATTTGATTTGGTTGATAAGATTGATGAGACATGTTGTGCTAGGTTGTTTGGACAAGTTATTGTGACATGTTATTTGTACAGGTTTGGTGCATTGTTGATGCACTTGTTGATGGTACAGGTTTAGGTATAGGTTGATGCATGGTACATGTTGGTTCAAGTTATTGGTACACGTTGTTTGGTTCAGTTTGATTGGTACATGTTTTTACGGGTTATTGGTACATGTTGATAGGGACACGTTGACAATGGCAGTGGTTGATTCGGTGACAATGACATGTTGTCTATATCTGGAATTTATATTTCAGGGAAGTTGGATGGAGCAAGGATAGGTGGTTGTATCTACCTTCCGGTTGTAGCCAAAGAACGTAGGGGGTGGTAGCCTCCTTCTGGTTGTAGCCAGAGAATTGGGGAGTTAGATCTTCCCTCAGTTTGTAGCCAGAGAAACTAGGGGGTCAAAGCCTCCTTCTAGTTGTAGCTGGAGAATTGGAAGTTGGTGCTTCCTTGAATGTAATTCTTGATATATAAGAAAAACATTCTGTGGTTTTCTCCCTTATTGGGTTTCCATGTAAAGATTGGTGTATTGTGCATTGTGTGGATGTGTTTGTTATTGTTTATTATGCACTGATGAATGTTAATGCTTACAATACAATAATATATTTGTGATGAATAGATGAACATGGTTGAATAAATAAAAGAATATACTTTGTGGTTTAAAGAATTAATAATTGGTACAATTTCTCATTACTGCTTCACCCCCCCTCTTAGTAATCCAACACTCTATGCATTTTGTTATGAGATCCCTGTTTCACAATTCTTCATTTTTCCCTTTGTAAATGACCTGTACCGACAATTCAAAATAATGTTTCATATAGAATTGACTTTGACATAGATAATGATGATGATTCATGGTTATAGTATCGTGACAATGTTGATGAATCAACAATGTTTCGAGTCTAATACATATATGAATTATCATCATTGTTTATGTTGAAGTCAAAAATGTAGGAAACACTCCTCTGCATTGAGGGGCTTTTTTGAGGGAAAAATTGAAGCACTATGGGACGAGGTTCACAAAGAAAAACAACCCCATAGATGTCGATGTATTGACATTAAATCATTGTTTTAATGTGTTAGATGTCAATATATCGATGTTTGTGCAAGTTGTTTCAATTCCGTTGGTGTCGATTTAGTGACATCCTTAAACATTGTTTTGTTTAATGCATCGTGAATCTCAAACCCAATGTTTTGTAGAATTTTGTCTTTTAAATGAAATTTAATGACATCAACATAATGATGTTTCCAAAGAGAGGATAAAGATACACTTGTTTCCATATCAACATGCATAAGTGTAGGTATACCAATGTTCCTAACTATGTACATCAATATAGCAACATTTACAAAACACCATAAAGATTAATTTAAATAAAAATGGAATGATTTTCTTGAAAGGCCTAATTTTGACATGCAAATGTTGAAACAACATTATATAATTGTTGTCTTTTTACCCCAAATGTGGCAATGTATAGAACACTCTCTTTTACAATCTCAAATTATTCTGACAACTCTACCTAATCAACTAGAGTTGGAGCTACTCTATGTGTGACTCTACCAAATAATCTATCTCCTGCTAAATTTGTATCCACATAATTCCATCCAATAACTCTTTGTTACTGGAGCTACTATACACAACTAGCCAACATTCTTCACAGCCATCTAAGTTATCTTCACTACATTGTGTATCAAATATACTTAACATTTGCTGGAGCTAGCTTCATAACAACATCTAGTCAACATATTCTCACTTACTTATCTTCTTCATACATAGGATTGGATACCATAGTCTACATAGGATTGGATACCATAGTCTACTTGTTCTTTGGTCTCCTTATTCATTTGCACAACATTAAGTTCTTTATACTTTATCTTTTTCATTTCATGGTTTAACAACAAATCTGTTGAAAATCTTCTACATCTACCAAGTCATATAACTAACATTATTGATTCACCTTCCACAACTTTAACCAATAGTTACTTTTCATGGAGTTATATCTCTTCCTTCTTGTCGACAAATCTTCCTAACAATCTCACCTTTTTCTCTAGTTGACATCCATATACAGATTGTCAAATTAGTGTTAATGCCATATGATATAGAGGTTAAAAGAAAAAGATTATCATCCTTATAGTAAAAGTGACGACAAAACTCAATGAACCGAACACAATGTTCATCTTCCAATACATTAAACTTACACGAACTTGCAATCATTAGGTAACACGAGTGGAAACCATGGTTATCACATCATAATGAGCCATAATAATTATGAAAATACCTTAATACCTTATGCACTTTTTCCACATAAATACCTTAATGCACTTCGGCGAATATTCATAAATAAATGCATAAATAAATTTGTTTGGTCAAATTCAAAGTTGTATATTCACTGCTCAAAACCATTTTTATTCATGAACGTCGCTCTTGGTCATTATAGAACATCACACTCATTAAAATGATACACAATAGTTGCAAAATCTTGGATACACATCACAATAGTTAAAATGATACACATCACACTCATCACACTCATTAAATTTTTAACAAATAGAATCATGTTTCACCTAAAAATTTGGATCGAATTTGGCTAGATTTGAGTAGTAGTTTTTTTTTCCAGTTTTATGCATTTCAAAACATGACTTTTAAACGTTTGGTCTTCTTTTACACTACTCCAGATTTCAGAAAGGGCTAAAAATTTAAATTATTAAACCACCAAATTAAAAAAATACAAATAAACTGCTCCCAAAACCTTTTACTCTCATGTTATAGAAGAATTTTCTATCTTGTCATTAACTGGATTACATTTTACCGTTTTCATCAATATTGGGTTGTTTTAATATATTAATATTAAGATTTGTAAACATAATTTTGATAGTAGCACCTACATTTTTTGGACATCCAAAATTGCAGATATGGCTAACTATGATATCCTACCTTCTGTTAATAAGTTCAAATAACATGGAATGACAAGGAACGGAACCCCTCCACAATGAATAATAATTAGATTATTTTGGCTATTAAATTAAAGGAAGGAAAAGGAAAATAAGTTATACATTAAAAAAAAATAAAAATCTTACATTGAATATGCATAAAAAATTAAAGAAAATAAATTAAAGTTAGATAGAACCATAGTTTTATTAGCTAATGGTCATTGTATTTTTTTTATTAAAATAATCAAAATGAGTACTATTTAAAGAATATAACATTTAGTTATCCATTTTCCAAGGAAATGGCCAAAACTATTGCAACTTCCATGATCAATTACAAAGGTTTCTACATGAAGTTCAAATTTTTCAAATCTTTACCCTCTTGTAAAAGATATTTAAAATTAGAAATAAGTTGTAAAAGACTAATGCATTGTTGATTACAATTTACACAATATTATATGTCTTATATCTAATATGACAACATACAAATTTTTCATATTTCATTTATAGTGGAAAAAAATAATGAAAGTATTGATCAATTAAATATCATTCTAGTGAATATGAACCATTGTGCTTAAAATGTTACATATTTTTGTTCAACCTTTTTATAACCAAAGTTCTACTTCGTTGGAAGTCAAACCTTCTCGAGTACATTAGATATTTACAAAAACCTCATTAATAAGTACATCTTGATGCATGGGTCTCCAAAACATATCCATAATTTGGTGTGAAAATAGAAATGTAAACTTCTTCTTGAAGTGAAAGTTTCAACATAATAAAGGCATTGTAGCTTGATTCCTTCACTCAACATAGCCTAGAAGATTCCATTCACATTAAGATTTACTTTGTAACAAAGATACAACTCATTTTAAAGGATTAAGAAGACTAACTTTCTAACTCTCAAAGCTCAAGAATTGTTCTTAAATTTGTATCTCTTCATACCCCATTTACTACATTTCAATCAACATTAGATAATTCATGTCTATTCAAAGATATTATCATTAGTGCATCTAGTGTATCAAACCCCAGCCTTGATTTTATAAAGTCCTTGATGATGTTTTGTTTAGAAAATTCATTTTCACAATCCATTGTATTCTCAAGAATAATGATTATAGGTTTCCATATTTTCATCATATGACTAGGATTTTTGTGCCATTGTTTTGTTTGATTAAAGAACTTCCATGCTTCTTTCATTGAGAAACCCTCGCAACATAGAGTTAATGAATAAACAAAAGGGTGTAACTCTTTTTTACAAGCTTTAAAATTAAACAAAGGCGCAAGTTTGACATTCTTTGATATGTTATGCTAAAATTTTGTTACATTAAAATGTTGAAAATATGGAAATATCTCATTCAAAGAGTTCATGGGAGACTCAATATAACGTTCTATGAGATTTCCAAAACTCGCTTGTGCACTTTGATTATAAGGTTTCATAGTTTGTTTCCTTACATCATTATAATCAACCTCCATGGTTGGCATACATATGTATTATAAGTCATGTCTATTTATGACTACCCCTTCATCATTAATTTCAATATATCCATATTCATAATCACTTAAGAATTTTGAAAAATAGGTTGTACCTTACACAAATGTTTATTTTATCAAAAACTATCTAGACAATGTACTTATAGTTACTTCAAGAGCCAACCCAATGGTCGTAATGTCTACATTTTCTTCTTCAAAAGTCTTTTTGAACTTGTTCAATTCACCCAACACATTAGTATTGACATGAAAACAAAATTGAGTGGAATAAATCTGTGTCTAATCATACGATGATGAAGTTTTCCTTTCAGCCTTTTACAAAGTTAAAATAATTGGCATAAGCTTCATAAGATTTCTAATAAATTTCCCCCAACATAACCATATCACTGAGTGTATTCATAAAACATCAAGAACAATAAATTGCATGAATTTAAGCTAATCATTAAGTTCATTACTTCTTTTTGGTGAGTTTTAAAACCGTGAATACACTTTGTTTGAAAATTTTTCAACATATAATAACTCATGTACTTTCTTAGAAACATGTACTACTAAAGGATCAAAATGAGATATACAATGAATTGCAGTAAGGTTTGAACTGACTTTTCTAAAAAATGGGAAAAAACCATTCTCATGTCCAATATTGTTGAAGCTTCATCTATAGAAACAATTATCAAATATTTATCTTGTAGGACTCTAACATTTATCAATTCATTGACACTCGCACATATTGTTTTTCCTTTTCCATCCATTACATCCTTGAGCTTCATAAAATATGATATAGATTGGCTCAAGACCCTTCAAATATAAATAATTTGCATAAATGAGAAGGTTTTCATATAATCTTCAATCAATATTGATCTATAAAATACCATGGATATTCCAGTGGAAATATTCATCAAAACAAATCTTGTAGTATTTTGAAATATTTTATTATGTAGGTTTATTTCCTTAGCTCTCATGTTTATTATCAAATTTCCGTCATAATTATTTGGATGCTTATGATTGTAACCCCTCAAGAGTCGAACTAATTTCTCATTGACTAATTCTATATGTGCATTGAATGTTGTAGATCTATTCAGCGTAGTGTTTGTGTTTACCCAAATTATAGTCTAAAAGGAACTGAAAAATATGGTATCCCTATCATAGATGATGCTCCTTGGTATTCCAAAGTGCACCCACACCTATTGAAATAACATGCTTTCTACTTATTGTCCTTTGATAGTCTTTTACCAAGGCATAAAAATGAACATCTTTTTTAACCTATCAACTAGCACAAAAAAATATGCATGTCTCTTCTTATTTATTGGCGAATCACACACAAAATCTAGGGAAATGTTTTCCCCAGGTCGAGTGAGTATAGGTAAGGGAGGGTATATAACTTGTTTTATATTACTTGGCTTACGGGTACAACAAAGTATGCATCCTCTAATATATAGATCTAGATCTTCTTACATTTTGAACCAATACACATACCTTTGTAAGTTGGAAACTATATTGCCAACACCAAAATGTCTTGTAACCTTGGAGGTGTGAATCTCTATAGTAAGCTAGAATATTTCACCTTTATGGGTACAGAGCTTGTCTAAATTGTAGATCAACCTATTTTGGAGATGATAGTTATCCTTACTGTCACACTTTTGTACATGAATTTGGACATGTCGTTGTTGATACACCTTTTTAAAGTACACATCTTCTATGTATGATTATTTATATGCATCATGGGTAAAAGGCTCCATGTGCATAAGAGTTTCCAAAGTTGTAATTTTGGAAGTGGGTGGCTGCCTTGAAATAATTTTTTCGAACTTATTATTTATTCATTTCTTATATTTTATGATGAGATTAAATAGCCACAAAACTCCTTTAACTTATGATGTTTGGTTTGATGAAACTTACTATGGACATGCAAATATTGCAATTGTTGATGATCAATGTGGATGGTGATTTCCTTTCCTATTATACAGTTCTTCCACTTCTTAATAGCTTGAACTAGGGAATAAAGTTCTTTAACATATGTAGAATAGTTCAGGACTCCACTATGAAACATCTCCTAATTATAGCATATCAACTTATGTCATATTGAGGAGGATGGATTCCAAATAATCAATAGTAGGGATTAAACCAAGGGATGAGGCCCAATTAGAATATTCCATCTTTAATAGGTAATAATCCTCTTGGTTAAGGGTCCAACAACTCTTTGATAGGATTTAATAGTTCTTTCTGTAAGTTCTCTTTATTCATTTTTATGTTTTTATGTTTTATAAGAATAAATGGAAAAAAAAATTAACCTAATGACGTTGAGAAAATATGTTCTACATGATAACCTATGTAAATAGTAAACGAAAACAATCAACAAATTTTGATTATTTTGGAAGTAATTCATTTAAGAATTAATCGTTGCTTGATAAATTTCAAGAAAATGTAAATAGGACAAAGTTGAAAGAGATGAAAAATATATTAATGAAATTACCCAGAATTAGTTCTAAACGAATTCCATATATAAATAAAGGAATATATAAAGTAAGTATAAAAGAATGTAAGCTTTCACTTAGACACACTTAGCAATTCATTCGAACATATAAGATAAATTAATAGTAATTAAATCCTTACTACACACCTATGCCATTTAATCAGTCATAGAATAATCCAGAATATCATAAATAATACACAAAGACCCAACAAACCAAAAAAGTATTGAATCCAAAAAAGATTTTTTGAATTGAAATTTGAATTAATTCTCCACTATAGTCCTCCAAATGGAGGAAAAAGTCCCCTGCATAGAAACTAACCTCATTATTTATAATGAAAATTACAACCTTAAAATAGAACAAAGAAAAAATCAGAAAAATAAAAATCTTGCATTCTTTTATGACTCTAGCAGACTAGATGATTCGGAGAATGCAAGCTAAATGTTGTAGTTGTACCACTCTTCAAATAATTCTTCACACAAATGAGTGTGTGGGAATGTATGTTGATCTATACAAAAACTCAAGTTATCCTTTTCATTCCTAAAGGGCCAAGTATGTTTTTTCTATTTTTGGAATGAACAACTCCAATCTAGTAGCCGTATTAACATCATTAACAAGATATTTCTTCATGTGACCTTAGTCTAATGAGGTTATTCCCCTCATGTCAACCTCAAACTTATATACAATTTGTTTGAATCCTAACATCACCTCATCTATTGGCCGAAATCCTTAAGGTTGGTCGAAACTAGGTAAGTTAATTTTAAACGTAATATTATTGATAGAGTCCCCTAATTTTAAATAAGTTGTCCATTCATCATTAACTTGAATTAGAAATTCTATAACTTATTTCTCCCAATAATGCAGCGCTTTATTCGTTTTGTCTATGCTTTCCTTTGTCAAAATTATGATACCATGGTCATCTTCTCCGCAAGTCTTTTTAATTTCCTTTATATATTCAATATGATCCTACAAATTTTCTTTCTTGTCACTCCATCTCAAGATTTATTTATGCACCACCAATAGTTGTAATGTCTCTTCTTGAAGATATGCTATATTTTCTGGAAAAACTCTTTTGATCCATTCATTCTTATAATTTTCCTTTAGAACCTCATCTACAAATTTTGTTACAATTTCCAAGGACTCTTTATAATAATCCACTTGATTTATGAGGAATGCAAGTTACCCTTTCATCTCTTCAACGTCATTTTCATTATCCCTATATTTATAAATTGTAACTTGGGAAATTGCTACTCCATCAGATAGCAATTCACATAGTTTTTCTTTCTTGGTGTGTAGTAGAGGTTCTTCTATAGTGAAAATCACAACACTATCTACGTTTATTATCTGTTTGTTATACATTCTTTTGACAATAGATTGCTTCTTATGGTTATAATAATATATTTAAAGTCGAAAGCTTCATCCAAATCTTCAATAATTGGTTTATCAATGGTTTATCACCCCTTGATAGGATATTTTATAAACTTCCTAAGGTATGAAACTACTCCAATTATGATTCTTTTCCTTTGTCAATTTCCTATGTCTCTTTAGATTTCTATGTTTGATTATATGATTCTTTTCCTTTGTCAATTTCCTATGTCTCTTTAGATTTCTATGTTTGATTAGTTCCTTTATGAGTAAATTCTTCTTCATCTTGGGTTTTTGTCTTAGAATAATTTTCCTCATATTTAGTGAAATTGATGACTTATGTAGGAGGAACTATGGACCGAGACTACTACTACTCATCCAAAATTTTCCTAGCTTCATTCTCCACATCACTCTATATATTTTCTTCTACTTTTTTCCACAACATGTATTCCCATATCCTCCTTATTTCCTCTACCACTTTTTTCTTCTTTACTTCTTCAACAATTTTATTACGTTATTCCTATAACTTTATTTTATCCTCTACCTCTTGCTATGTCTTTTCAACTTGCAATTTTCTTTCTAAATCCTCCTTCTTCTTTTTTGTTGCTTTTCAACTCTCTTTTCCTCTATTCCACTTCAACAATTTTTCTCTATTTCTCCAAGTATTCATGAGAATCATATTCTTTCCTACTTTATCAACTACTCATCTATCTTTCACTGAAGTTCTTGTTCTTTCTATAGTCTGTCTTTCTCTTCTTGAATGGAGTTTTTCTCATATTATTTATTTAATCTAATTTCATCTTGCCTCTTGATTTCTTCAACTTCTCTTTTATATTTCTCAATAGCCAAAATTGTACTTAGATATAGCATTTTTCATTTGAGGATATGGTTGTAAACACCATCAAGCAAGGGTTTCTTCTCCTTTATAAAACTTCACCTCAATTTTTAGCATCCTTAATAAATTATTCATATTCCCACCTTTCATGACTATATGGCTAGGTATATGACATTTGATAATCATGATTCAAAACTATACCTTTGGGATTATGACTTCTTAACTATTCAAGTAGAAACTTATATTCTATATGAATGATTGCTTCCTATATCACATGTTTTCGATATTTTATGAAGTAGTGACCTATTCTGAAATCGTAAGGAATGAAAATACTTTTCTTATATTCTTTTAGTAATGATGTTTTAAGCCCATGAAGGATAGTTTGATAAGCTACTTTTCCCATGACTAACTTGTGTGGTGCATACCTAGGAAATAGATGACATGATGTGGTTGCACCTTGTTCTAACCTTTGTTTCATCCCTCTACCTTATCACTAGAAGGGAAGCACCATGTTTTTTGAAAGGTCATAAATTTGTCATACATAGTTCATTTTAAACAATTTATTTTTTATTTTAGGTGATTTGTCATGTTCTGCCCATTTAAGTGGTTATTTGATAAGACCCTTATAAAGAGAAGGTTTAGTTAAATGAACCTTATTTGGAGGAATTTGATGAACCCTTATCCATAAAAAAATTATAATACTCTTCTTGAAAGAAGGGTATTCTAAAATTACCATGGAGAATGTGTTGGATTATTGAGAGGGGGGTGAATCAGTAATTAGAGAAATTATCCTTTTTAACCGCAAAATGAAAGTGTTATATCAATGTAGAATTATCATCCAATAGTTGAAAAGTAAATAAACAATGAAAAAATGAGAAATCATACACATACATAGTACACCAGTGTTTTTACATGGAAACCCAAAGTGGGAGAAAACCGGGGAATTTTTTTTCTTATATCTCTTTAAGAATTACAATCATTGGAAGGACCAACTTCCTTTGTTTTCCAGCTACAACTAGAAGGAGGCTCCAACACCCTAGTTTTTCAGGCTACAACCTGCAGGAAGATCTGACTCCCCAATTCTCTAGCTACAACTAGAAGGAGACTACAATGCCCTAGTTTCTCATGCTACAACCTGAGGGAAGATCCAAATTACAAACTCCCTAGCTACAACCAGAAGGAGGATAAAACCCCCTCTATTCTCCGGCTACAACCAGAAGGTGGCTAAAACCACCTGTCTTTTCCCTGTCCAACCAACCTGAGGTAGAAGTAGAATGATGGAACCACTGACACACTATCACTATGAGATATACTATTGTAAGCCTGTATCAATCAACGTGTAATCAACCTGTAACAACATGTACCAATAACTCGTGCCATCATGTACCATACATCAAAATGTACCTCAACCTGTACCATAAACAAATGCATCAACCATGCATCAAACCTATACAAATAACATGTCACAATAACCTATCCAAACAACCTATAATCAACTTGTACCATAAACTAGTGCATCAACCATGCACCAACCTGTACCTCAACCTGTACCATCAATGAGTGCCACAAGCATGCACAAAATATGTACCAATCATGAATAAAATAAAAATAAATATGACTCACCAAGATGTACCAACATCATCAACTATACACCTCATATATGTGCCAACTCATCAACTACTTGTTTCAACCATGTACCCAACATGTACCTCAACCAAAAGTCCTCATCAATTTCATCATCCAAATATGATTTGTAACTATGTAATAGACCTGGTGTATATGATCACATACCTACAAGACTTCCTTAACTTTAACAACAAGAGACTAGCATTTTCATCAAACTTTACTTTAGTCTCACATGACTAGTTTTGGATTAGTCAACAATCCTAACTTGCAATAATCATAATTGTGTACTTGTAATGAATAAAGGTCTGAAAATAGTACACAATTTCATTCAATTTCTTTTATGCAATTCCTCTAGGTTTCACTACTTGGAACCTCTTAGAAAAGGATTTATAGAAAAAATGACATACCTTGTTGAATTCTGGCTTATTCTAGAGAGCGAACTTGTAGAGTGTGCCCCGCATGTAATATTTGTTGTATGGATCTATAAATTATACACATAATACTACAGACTGTACTATAACCATTACATTTGGTCTTACTAAATTTGGATTTGTTATGAAGACATTATGACATTTTATCCTGAAACACTTGTTTTAGACTAGTTTAAGGACTAGAGACAAACCCTATTTTCCACGGAGTGTAATTCCAAAAATACAACGACCCACAAGCTAGATTTTTTTTCAAAACTACTTGGATATGTTTCCTCAATGACCTCCCAATTTCACGGTCTGAATCATTCTAGAAAAACGTTATTGCGAAAAAAGGGAGATGACCTATAAATAACATACCTTAGAAAACATCATCAAAATAATTTATCCTCCCTTGATTTTTGACCTTGTTTACTTCACCTTTCCTCTCAAATTCAGATTAGATATCCTTTGGTTACCTCATTCACTTGAAAATATTCAATATTCTCAAGTGTGATTAAAATGAGAGAGCCTTGCCTCTTATTTATACTTTCATGTAGCTTCCTCAAGGGGTTACCTTTTAACCATCTTAACCAACTTTCGTTATTTTAGATTTAACCCACTTCTAACCACCTGTCCACTTAGTAATTTCTCCATTAAATTTATTATTTAAATAATTTTTTTTGTATCCACTTTGAATTATAGTACACTCATCACTTCACTTTATTATTTACCTTCTAAAATCTCTTAAACCATTTTCCTTATTTTAGGGCTAACCCACTTCTAACCACTTGTCCAATTAGTAATTTCTCCATTAACTTTATTATTTAAATAATTTCTTTTGTATCCACTTTGACTTATAGTACACTCATCACTTCACTTTATTATTTAAATAATTTCTTATTTGCAACCACTTTGACTACTTTGACCTTTTGGGGCTTCTAAATGACTCATGAGGGTTCTCCAACTTCACATGACCATAAATCTCTAGTCGTGAAGAGTTATGTGACGTTCCACATACCAAAAAAAATGGCATGACATTTAATATCTACATAGAATAGTATTACCTTCAAATATATTAAAACCCATACCATTATACTTCAAACAAACTTGGGTCCATTGCCCAAACCTTTGTGCTACCAGAATTTTCTACTGAACTTTCTTCTAGGGTTCACATCAATGAAAACCAACCCAAATAATAAAAAATATCTCCCTTTGGCATTGATGGAAACACTATGATGCATTACTGAAGTCATATCACTATTTCTCCCCCTATGATCATCACTCCCCATGGAACCATGCTTATGTGTTCTTTCTCCAAGCATTTACCTTTTCATCTGATAAATATCTCCCCCTTTGTCATCAATGGAAAAGGTATCTTTCAATCTGGGGCTACTCCCCCTAACTGAACTATCCTTGGGGATACTCCCCGTAACTAAACTCTTCCTGAAACTGATCCCCCAACCTGAACTATCCTCTTTATGGTGCTTCCTCGTGTAAATATAAGACATATAAGATAAGCATTCAAAAGCATTCATTTTGGAGTAGAAATTACTCCAATTCTCTGGTGATGATACTCAAAGGCTTCCCTTGGAAGCGGTTTTGTAAAGATTTATGCCACCTGTTATTTTGTGCCCACATATTCAACTCTGATGGTGTTCTCTGCAACTCGTTCCTGTATAAAGTGATACTTTATTGGAATGTGCTTCGTCTTAGAGTGAATCACTAGGTTCTTTGAGATATTGATGGTGCTTGTATTATCACAATAGCTTGGAATGGGCGCATCATACTCAACATGTATATCTGTCAAAGTTTGTTTCATCCATAGAACTTGAGTACAACATCATGTTGTTTCAATATACTCTGCTTCGACTATAGATAAAGATATTAATTATTGTTTCTTGCTTAGCCAAGATACTAAACACTCACCGAAGTAGAACGTTTCTCCACTGGTGCTTCGTCGGTCATCAATGCAACCTACCCAATCTACATCTTTGTAGGAAATAAGTGATAGATCATTTCCTTTTGGATACCATAATCTAAACTCTTATGTTCCTTTGAGATATCTAAAAATCCTCTTCATTGCTAATACATGTGATTCATTTGGTGCTTCTTGAAATCATGCCACTTGTCCAACTGCCTACATTACATCTAGTCTGGATGTTGTCACATATATTAAGCTACCAATCATTGACCTATATTTCCTATGGTCTGTATACTTTGAATCATCATGTTTGTTCAACTTGCAACTAGTTTTCATAGGAGTGGTAGCTAGTTTGCAATCTTCCATTCAGAACCTCTTTAGCATTTCTCTGATATACTTAGTTTGAGAAATATATTTTTTTTTCTTTGACGTATCTAAAGACCCAGAAAGAAGGATAGTTCTCCAAGTAATGACATTTCAAATTCATTCTGCATATCCTTTGCAAATTTCTGGCTTAACCTGTCATCAGTACTTCCAAAAATAATATCATCCATATAAACTTCAATTAATAAAATACCATCTTGAGTTACCTTGATGTAGAGGTTATTGTCTGCACTTCCTTTTTTGAACCCTACCTACTGTAGATATGTATCTAGTCTATAGTACCATGCTCTAGGAACAATTTGTTCAATGTAGACTTCTTCTTCAAGTTCCCCGTTCAGAAAAGTTGATTTCACATCCATATCTTTCCATATTGTTCAAGACTCCATTGCACAATTGTCCATAATTTTGACTCATATGTCACTGTACTATCATGAAGTACTAGTAAAACCGATTAATCTATCATATTGTACTTCTGCTAATTGAATGCACTGAATTTGTCTACTCAAATTTTGAAAGTTTCTCGAAGGATGGTTCTCTGGTCTATCTCAGCTACCACATAGACTCCCCCTGTCTATTATTCATATTATTTGGGAGTCTCTAAGATGGATGGATAAAAAAAAATCCTTCTCTGAAGTGTAGTCATCATCATATTCAATTATTAGATTCATCATCTCTCTAAGCTCTGACTTCTTTATTTCTGTCCGCGGATTTATATTTCACTACAGTGCATGAAACTACAATCTCTTGAACCTGTTCCTTATTTACCTGTCCTTCTTTTTTTTCAGTTATTTTGCAAATATTTTTGTATCTGACATCTTTCCTTTTCTCTGTAGAATTTTCTTCGTCTTGTTTTATTTCCAATCTTGTGATGTCTAGGACCTAGTCTTTGTTCACATGTTCTTCGTGTTTTGAACAACCACTGTCAAAATACCAACCATGCTTCTTCTTATTAGCATGTAGAGCGAGTGTGAATTCTTGATTTCTATATTGAATCTTTTTTCTTATCCATGTTCTCTTCTGAGGATCATGTCTGTGACTGTTGTTTTTTTGTTGCGGTTCTCAAGGAGGGACTGTCATTCTACAATCCTTGTCCATGTGTCCAAAGTTATTTCACTTGTAGCATTGCACTTTAGTTCTCAATGATTCAAACATGTTGTAGCTTCTTCTCTGTGTTTCACTAGGCCTTCTTGGATAACCATTTATGTTCCTGCTATTAGCTCTGGAATTTACAGCGTTATTTCCAAAATTATTGCATGCATAACATAAACCCAAAAAGACAGTTTGATACATGGGAGTTGAAGATATTCTAAAAGGAGTTACTCTTATGAATCCTTCTTCTTCCTGGGGCCTATTTTGTTCTGTCGGTCGTTGACTCTGAAATATGAATATTCTCGGTGGAGGAGTGTCCCTTTAATCTTCCTTGTAGGTCTTCCTATCCCTTTTGATTGTTTCTGCATAACGTTTTTGATATGTTTCTTGTTTTTTTTCTTTAGATCTTGATCCCTTTTCTGTATGATTGTATACAAGTATAGACTTGTCATGATTAGGCCTTTGACTGTTGATAGTTTCATTTGAAACTTTTGAGTTGTTTTGCGTATTTTTCTTTTCAATATCCTTTCTCAATGTGACAATCTCTCCTTCCAAATTTCCAATGATCTTGTCTCTTTCTTCTAACTGTTATTTGAGCGCTTCTTCAATTATTTTATATTATTCTATTTGAACCTTCAATTCTGTGATGATGTTCTCTAGTTCTTGAGTGTCTTCCTTCTTGTCTAGTTATGCTTGTAGCTTCTTATTTTTCCTCTTTTCTCTTCTTATAACTTCTATGGCAGTCAACAATTCTTCTCGGCAATCAACTTCTACCTCTTCATATTCTTCTTCGGTGTCTTCTTTATCAGAGTCTTCTACTGCCATGAATGAAACTCTTTCTGTCTCACTTCCACCGACTTCATCTTCATATGATGAGGATATGTCTTCTTTGGTGCATAAGGTTTTATTGAAAACTTTCTTTTTGGTTCCTTTAACTTTATATATTTGTTTTCTATTTGAGTAATATTCATCAGTCCCGTTATTTTTCTTATGAGGACATTTGTTAGAAAAATGACCAATACCATCACAATTAAAACAAATCAATGGAATCTTACCTTTACATCTGTCATTGGTTCCCTTATTCAATATCTTGGAAAAACTGCTTGTTTCTTCATCATCTTCCAAGATGTCACTGCTGCTACTATGTTCTTTTTCTTTTTTCTTTCCCTTTTTCTTTGACCTTTTGGATTCTTTGAAAGTTGCTTATTGTATATCTAGATTTTCCTATTGAATTCTCATTTCATATGTTGTGAAAATTCCATGTAGTTCGTCCATGCTTACTGAGTCTAGATCTTCTCTTTTTTCTAGTGTTGATATCTTAGGATCAAATCTCATAGGAAGATATCTTATTACCTTTTGAACAATTACAAACTCTTTAATTTCTTCTCCCAATATTATGATTTCATTTATTGTTTCATTGACTCATAAGAAGTAAGCTGCAATATTCTCATCTTCCTTCATCTTTAGCTGTTCAAACTGATCTCTGTAAGTTTTAAGCTTTGATGCTTTGACTTTTGAATCTGCTTCATAACTATTTTGAATTTTGTCCCAAATCTCTTTAGAGGATTTACAGTGCATAAATTTTTTGTATATCCATTCACAAAGATCATTCAGAAGTCCATTTGTATCTTTGGAATTATTTTGACCGAGTTTTATTGCTCTTTCACTTCTTGGCAGAACTGTTGGTTCTTTGTATCCATCTACTATAGATTGCCAAATTTCAAATCCCTGTGACTGTATATGTGTTTTCATACTTCTTCTACAGAATGCATACTTATGTCCATCAAACTGTGGTATTCCATGTTTATACATGTTGTTTATCTTCATGTTCTACCTTTGATTAGTTAAATTAATTCTTGAAGGAACCAGCTATGATACCAATTGTTGGATTACTGAGAGGGGGGGGTGTGTTGGCATATATTTAGACAGAGGCAGAGTATGCGTGTTCATCATTGATGGCGCGTGTTTTTCATTGATGGAGAAGATCAGCATGATAAGATGGAGAAGATCAGCATGATCAGTAGCATAGCGATAATGGCAAGATCAACAGTACGAACTTAGAAGGAGGAAAACAGTCAAAGCACGACAAAGGTTTCATTTCAGATTTCAAGGATGTTACAGTGGTATAGTTGGATGTTCTTCAAGGGGTTTCCATAGGATGTTATAGTGGTATAGTTTGATTTTCTTCAAGGGGTTTCCATCAATGCCAAAGGGGGATATTGTTGGCATGTTTTTAGACAAAGGCAGAGTATGTGTGATTGTCATTGATGGTGCATGTTTGTCATTGATGGCAAAGATCAACATGATCAGATGGTGAATATCAGCATGATCAGTAGGATAGCGATAATGGAAAGATCAACAGTACAAACTCAGAAGGAGGAAAATAGTCAAAGAATGACAAGGGTTTCATTTCAGAGTTTCACAGATCGGGAAATCCAAAGGAAAGAGGTTCAAACTCGTGATATGTGAGATCATAAAAAGATCTGGATCGTCAGATCACCCAGGATTGTGGACTGTTGATTAGGCATGAATAAGGCTCGTGAAGTGGAGAAATCACGATAAGATATGGATCGTTGATCCAAGAGGGGCACGTGGCGATAGATCAGAGCACGAAAGAATACCCGAGACGCGAAAGTGCAAAATGCGTTTTTGAATAAGGTTGTGGTCACTGCCAGTGGTTACATCTGTGGAAGATGGAGGAAGAATCTAGCGGTGTTAAGATCCATTTCAGAGTCTCATCGATTGCAACTTGGAGCATCAAGAATCTTCATCATAGGAATCACGATATGCGAAATCGCGATGATATTTGGACCGTCAGATCATTTGAGATATCGACTGTTGATCAGGCTCAATGAAGTTTATAAGTTCATGAAATACAAAGTGCCTTTTGGCACAACCTATGGTCACCGACGATGGTCACGTGAGGGGAAGAAGATAGCGGTGCTAAGCTCCATCTTGGAGTCTCGACGATCGTGACTTGGAGTGTCGAGATCCTTTATCACAGGAATGTCGATATGCGAGATCACGAAATTCAAATTCTGTCTAGCGCTCGGTCACAACCAATGGACATATGGGATAAATGCAAGACCCTGCCAATTTAATCCAATGGTGCAGGTGAATTTGAATATGATCGGAGGGCTATTGTTGCACTTCATAGTTAATTAATCAGTTATGATTCAATTAGAAAAACATATTCATGATTCGTGATTGGTTGGCGATTCAGTTGCAGAGGCATTTTTGACCAAGAAGATTCAAGGTGTAAATGATGAGGCATGTGTGAATAAAAGGAGATATGAAGTGACTGTGTAAGGTTGGTTGTTCTAACCAGGAAAAATGTGATGAATTGTCAGAAGAGTAAAATTAAAGGTTGCAGAGCTTGAGATAAAACTCAGAGATGAGTAATAGTTGCTGAACAGACAGAAGCAAGAGAAGAATAGCAGAATAGCATGAAGCAGAACAGAATAGCAGAATAGCATGAAGCAGAGCAGAATTGCAGAACAATTTTTGAAGCAAAGAATAATTGCAGAAGTGAAAAGAAGGGGTAAGGATTGAGACACCTGTATTGTTTGTTTTTCAATCACTTATTCATAACCAGGGAGGTAGGGTGGTGCTAGGGAGGACTGTGGTCCTATGATATTCGAGTTGGCGCTTGAATATTGGGAGTTGTAGCTTCCATCTAGTTGTGGCTAGAAAAACAGGGTGGCAGGGTGGTGCTTGGGAAAACATAGAGTTTTCTATATGCAAGTTGGTGCTTGTATAAGTTGAAGTAGGTGCTTCCATCCATTCAGTGCTAGAACACTCAGGGAGTTGGTGCTTCTGTCTAGTGGGTGCTAGAGAAACCAGAGATTTGGTGATCTCAAACAAGTTGGAGCTTATAAAATAGAGGTAGTAGCCTCACTTTGAGTTGGTGCTCAAACATAGATGATGTACAAAACTTTAAAAGACTGCCTATCATTTCGAAGAAGCATAGGTTTTCTCCCTTTATGGGTTTCCTCGTGAAAATCTGTCTCTGTGTATATCTTATGTGTGATTGATGCTCATTATTTATGGTGTTCATATGATGTATAATATTGATGGTCACTCGATGAAAGATTAAAAATGGTTTAATAGATTTAAAATTGTTTAAGCACAGTAACAACTGATTCACCCCCCCTCCCCCCCCCTCTCAGTTGTCTTAGTAATTTCATCAGGGTGAATCAATAATTAGATAAATTATCATTTTTAATCACAAAATTCAAGTGTTATATAAATGTAGCATTATTATCTAATAGTTGCAGAGTAAATAAAAAATGAACAACTAAGCAATCATAAACAAACACAATACACCAGTGTTTTTACGTGGAAACCCAAGGTGGGAGAAAACCACATAATTATTTTTCTTATATGTCTTTAAGAATTACATTCATTGGAAGCACCAACTTACTTGTTTTGCTAGTTGCAACTGGAAGGAGGCTCCAACCCCCTAGTTTCTCAGAATACAACCTGAAGGAAGCTCCAACTCCCCAATTCTCTGGATACAACCCCCTAGTTTCTCAGGCTACAACCTGGGGGAATCTCCAACTCTCCAATTCTCTAGCTACAACCCTCTATGTTATTTGGATACAATCGGAAGGTGGATAAAACCACCTGTCCTTGCCCCATCCAACCGCTCTGACGTAGAAGTAGAATGATGAAGCCATTGTCACATTATCACTATGAGATATATTGTTGTAAACATTTACCAATAAAACTATAACAACATGTACCAATAACTTGTGCCAACATGTACCATACATCAACCTGTACCTCAACCTATACCATAAAGAAATTCATCAACCATGCATCAAACCTATCCAAATAACATGTCACAATAACCTATCCAAACAACTTGTAATCAACCTGTACCATAAACAAGTGAATCAACCATGCAACAACCTGTACCTGAACCTGTACCATCAATGAGTGCATCAACCATGCACCAAATATGTAACAATCATGCATCAAATACAAATAAACCATGACTCACCAATATGTACCAACATCATCAACTATACATCTCATGTCTATGCCAACTGATCAACTACTTGTCTCAACCATGTAACCAACATGTACCTCAACCAAAATCCCTCATCAATTTCATCATCCAAATCTGATTTGTATCTTTGTAATAGACTTGGTGTATATGATCACATACCTACAAAACTTCTTTAACTTTAACAACAAGAGACTATCATTTTTATCAAGATTTACTTTAGTCTGACATGACTAAGTTTGGATTATTCAACAACCCTAACTTGAAATAATCATAAATATGTACCTGTAATGAATAAAGATATGAAAATAATACACATTTGTCTTCAGTGTATTTTATGCAATTCCTCTAGGTTTCACTACTTGGAACCTCTTAGAAAAGGAGTTATAGCAAAAATGACATACCTTGTTGAATTATGGATTGTTCTAGAGAGTGAACTTGTAGAGCATGCCCCGCACAAAATATTTATTGTATGGATCTGAAAATGGTACAAAAAATACATCAGACCATATTCTAACCAATACATTTTTTCTTACTAAAATTGGATCAGTTATGAAGTATTTATGACATTTTTTCCTGAAACACTTGTTTAGACTAGTCTCAAGACTAGCCACAAACCCTATTTTCCACAGAGTTTAACTCCACAAATAAAATGACCCACAATATGGAATTTTTATCATAGCTACTTGGATGTGTTTCCTCAAATACCTCCCAATTTAATGGTCTGAATCATTCTAGAAAAAAATTTATTGCGAAAATGGTGAGATGACCTATAAATAACATACCTTAGAAAGCATCATCAAAAGAATTTATCCTCCCTTGAATTTTGGCCTTCTTTATTTCACCTTCCCTCTGAAATTCGGCTTAGATATTCTTTGGTTACCTCATTTACTTTCGTATATTCAATATGCTCAAGTGAGATTAAAATGAGAGAGACTTGCCTCTTATTTATACTTTCATGTATCCTCTTAACCATCTTAACCCACTTTCCTTATTTTAGGGTTAACCCACTTCTAACCACTTGTCCACTTAGTAATTTCTCCATTAACTTTATTATTTGAATAATTTATTTTGTATCTAATTTGACTTATAGTAAACTCATCACTTAACTTTATTATTTACCTTCTAAAATCTCTTAAACCATTTTCCTTATTTTAGGGCTAACCCACTTCTAACCACTTGTCCACTTAGTAATTTCTCCATTAACTTTATTATTTAAATAA
>JZKD02S0621748.1:16755-38744 GCA_000966675.3 Picea glauca | reverse complement strand
TATTTAAATAATTTCTTCTTTGCAACCACTTTGACTACTTTGACCTTTTGGGGCTTCTAGATGACTCATGAGGGTTCTCCAACTTCAAATGGCCATAACTCTCTAACCGTGAGGATTTATGTGATGTTACACATACCAACGGAAATGGAATGACATGTAATATCCATATAGAATAGTATTACCTTAAAATATATTAAAACTCATATCATTATACATAAAAACAACTTGGTTCCATTGCCCAAACCTTTGTGCTACATAAATTTGCTACCAGGCTTTCTTCAAGGGTTGAAATCAATGACAACCAACCCAAATAATAAACAAAAGGGCTCACTTAACCCCTCCAAACAATGGTTGAATAACCATTTTATTGATAAGATTTGGTGAGAAGGGTTAGATAACCCTTCCCAATGTGAATAATATTCTTGAATAATGGTAAAAAAAGACATCCTTGTATTCCCTCTCAACCATAATATTATGCTTGAGAAAGTGTTGGTTTAACATTCCCTAGGATTCCCATAAATGATAATACTAATATTGAGGGAGGGTTGATCAACTCTTCCCTATTCTCCCCATCTAAAATAATAATACACTCAAGGAAGGGTTATATAACCCTTATTTAATATCCCCTTTAACACAAATGCTAATTTTGAGGAAGGGTCGATCGACCCTTTTCCAATATCACCCTTGACATGATTATTATGCTTGAAGAAGGGTTATTTGACCCTTTCCGGGATTCCCTCTTGATGATAATAGTAAAAATGATATAAGGCCATACAGCCCTTCCCTAGGATACCCCTATACATGAATATTAGGATAGAGGAAGGGATTTTTGACCCTTCCTCAAGATCCCTCTTGGTAAGAGTATCATTCTTAAAGAATGTTTAACTGACCCTTATTCAATCTTTCCCTAGGAATGAATACTAAATTTGAGGAAGTTAGGGTTTAGTGATGACAACTAGGGTTTAGTATATCGAGATAGCCCTTGATATGAACATTATATTTGAGAAAGGGTTTGTTGAACTTCCTATAGTATTCCCTTCAATAAAAATACTATGCTTGAGGAATGATTGACCTAACATTCCCTAAGATCCCTTTTGACAAGAATACTAATTTTAATGAAGGTTCAGTCAACCCTTTCCGGGGATACCTCTTAGTGAGAATAATACTCTTAAGGAATTACCAACATTCCCTCCTCTAGGGTTCCCTTATATGTGAATAACATGATTAAGGAAGGGTTATCATTCCCATCCCTTGCCCCCCCCTTGGTGAGAATACTATGTTCAAGGAAGTGTCATCTAACCCTTTTTCAAGCACCCCTTGACGTGAATTGATAATCATCACTAATTACACCATTTTTACTTTATTATAATTCTCAAGAAAATTAAAATAGTTATTTATTAATTAATATAGAATATTCACTTATCTAATTTTTAACTCATCATTATAATAATAATAGTTTTTTCCAAATTTATGTTAGAATAATGTATAAGTATTTTGTGTTTTTATGTAATTTGTATGGGGAATTTCAAAATGGGAAGGTGAGAGGATATTAAATATTTGGAAATTCAACATATACAAGATATGATGGATTTTTTTTTTAATTTCCACTTGAAACTCTATGTGACTAATTTCAGATCTAAAAATTGCTTCCTAGTGATCTAAGAATAAAACCCTAGTTGTTATCACTAAACAACTTTACACTAAAATTATTGACTAAAACCATATGTAGCAAAAACCCAAAGATCAAATATGAATCACAAATACATGAGACATAAATTAAGCTCTTTAATATTTTTATCATCATAAATTATGAGGGAAAAACCATCCCTCCCAACTAATACAATATCACCAAAATATGAGGACAACCTTATCGTCCAACGTCATGAAAAATGAGAATAACTTTGTTTTCAAATAGTTATACAAATCATAAAACAAAACCTCAACAATATTATGGAAATATCCTCTACCCATGAATCTATTGTATACTACCTATACGACCTGCTAACATCACCTATCAACCTGTACAAATTTGTACCTACCTAGAAAAAACAGATATTTGATTCACCTTACTGGCAACTCATAGACATATGTTTTTTGCTCCCCTTCAAATCACGTATACCCTATACATGATTTTTAGTTCTGCAACATGTGTATATACACACTTCATACTCTTGCA
Source organism: Picea glauca (assembly GCA_000966675.3). Lineage (NCBI taxonomy): Eukaryota > Viridiplantae > Streptophyta > Pinopsida > Pinales > Pinaceae > Picea > Picea glauca. The sequence continues at coordinate 36,568 of JZKD02S0621748.1, read as the reverse complement.
AACCATGTATTGTATGAAACATTTTCTCCACACATGCGACCATCTTCACGTCTCTCTTCAGGGCTAGATTCACCACCTTCTAGACTTTCCCTTTGTTGAGATCACCAATACTCCTAGCACAAGTGTAGAATCACTTATGCTAGCTCCATCATGTCTCCACACATGATATACATGATATTTTAATCCTCTTTGTGGGTGTGGCACCCCCACACAAACCCACAAAATACATTAACTTATCGATAAGGAACTAGCTTCATTTATAGGATGATTTCATTGAAATGAAAGTCAAAACTTGTGCGACAAAAAACTCCCACATGCCTAGCACCTTGGCCTCTAGTAGGAATACCTCCCAAAGCTACAAAAAATCAACACTCCCTCTGAGAGAGGGAGGTATCCAATCCTCCAAAATATGGATGCAATAGTGTTTCACATAGTATATATAAATCTAAATCTACCATCTCATGTGTACTCCATTAGTATTCTAAACTAGATACTCCCTCCATCACTATGGAAAATGGGTCATTGAACTCTGTCACATCTATCTAACTAGCCACATTCTTAGTCATTAGGTAAGGACTTGATGTCCAATATGTTTGACTGGCCACATCCTCGATCATGGGGGGAAAATTTGACTGACTAGTAGCATCCTCGGTCACTAAGGAAACTCCCAATATCTAGTTTTGTTGACTAGACATATCCTTGATCACTGAGGAAAAATATTTTGACTGGTCAAATGCTTAGTCATTGAAGAAAATGTTTATGTGGAATATTCATCACTCAATACTCTCTCTGTGATTGAATCAAATCCTACTCCCTAGTCCTCCTTAATGGATTCCTCCTCTATCACTATAGAAAATACTACTGAGACAAGTGTATCCTCCATGGGGGTATGTTGATGGGCGAAATTGACCGCTAATCAACTGGAAGAGCGAGTTCGGTCTGGGATTGTCTAATTAACCCAAGCCCTTTGGATTGACTTAATCTTACAAGTTTAACGGCTCCGTTGGCCAATCTAAAATCCTAAAAGAAACAAATAAATGAAACAAAGAAACAAAATAACTCACTAATTACTAATTACTAATATATATATATATATATATATATATACACAACTTATTTAAATAATATTTATATGATAGGTCTGTTTATCTAATTCATATATACAAGATATACAAATTATGAGTTTTAATCTGAACTCATAAAAAATCAAATGTAAAATGGTTCTTTTGGTGAAAGTAGATAAAGAAAGCAAAAAGTACTATTTCTTTTTGGTTTGTTTTTAATCTATATGCATCTGTAAGATCAAATATCAAACTACTATTTAAAAAGAAAAATGTAGACAGTGAAAATTATACTACATACAAGAATTTCTATAATAAACAAGCAAATAAAAAAGAACAGACTAACCTATTAATCACTTGAAGAGTATGCATCCAAATGTTTGTATAAATCGTACATCAGTCCATCCACGAGATAAATTTGTTGTGCATCTTCACACTGTTTGGAATAAATGCCAAACTGTACATTGACTGGTGTATTTAATTGATAAAACGATAGGACACAAAATAATAACTATGATATAATAGACTGCAAGTAATAACGCATAAGATAAATCCAACAGTTACATCTTGCATTTAATCAATCAACATGTTAAAGGTAAACCTTATAATACGAATTGAATGATCATTCTCTATTTTTATACAACTGAAGCATAAAATCGTGAACTGTGAGAGAAGAAACTATCTTGACGACATAATAATCTGCGAAGACAAAAGCTATCAACAATCATCAAATTATCAAGATAAACAAATTATAGACAACAACAACATTTACAGATGGCTAAAGCATAAATCTAAATACTTGTTATGTTCAAATTCGAGTATAAGTTGTTCACAACTATCCCCAGGCCAAGATGATGTAATTACAAAAATAATGGGTTTTTAAAGCCTTCAGAAAGGCAATTGTTTCCTCTTCTGAGATTAGATATTGATTACAAAAATAAAAGGGGGATACAACCACCCAGATCATACTAAATCCTCTAAAGCTAACAAAATTTTATTTTTGTTCATACAAAATGCATCATAGATATGACTAGCAAGTCTCAAGGATGCCTCAAATCAATTGGTAACCATGAACTCCTGAATATCCTGAAAGGAAAAGGAAAGATAGAAAGATTTAGATACATATTCAACCATTAATTTGCAAATTTCAAATTAACATAACTGGCTACATAATCTGTTGTTTTTGTAGCTAGTTATTTTAGTAAATGAAATCCAATTTATTGTAAGAACAAAGCAATCTAGTTTTAACAAATAATCCTATTTTAAGCTAAAAGGATCATACCTCCAACTGTAAGATCAAATCGCATCAGACAATCTTGGAATTTACTATAGCTGTTGCAACTTCAAAATTTTTAAATATTACATTCCCTGTAGTCTTCATACGTTTCTCTTTTCTTTGAAAGACGGACTCGAGCCTATGGTTTTTATTAGTTAAGGCATCAATCTGATCAGTGAGAGCCTTAACCTGTGGTTGTAGGATGGGTACATTAGTGCAGTATTTATCGATCTAGAAATGAAAAACTTCACACTTCGACTGAAGGATGGTCTCTTGGGAACAAACATGATTGTGAATCAGAGTATCTTCCACACGGAAAATAGATTCATTACCCAATTTAATACCAAGAAACTTTGCATTATGTTTCAGACAGGGAGGTAAATTGTCCACAAAGTTGTAGGGCCGATCGAGGTGTGGCTCGAATGAAAGAGGGTCTTCTTCAGCGAGGAACCTATCGATTTTGGAGTCCAAACTCTCATGGACCTCGATCATGCTGATCGAGCTCGCATGAGGGTTCGACTTGTTACGAAGCCTCCTTGAAATCAGCCTCTCGGCTCTGTTGTTCTTAAAATTTATATCAGCGTTGCTTTTAGATATCTTGCCTGTAGATTTATTTAAACTTTTAATAGAGTCATTAAGATGTGTAGCTTTCCCACGGGTCTGCTCAATAACCTTTGGATCGAGTAAGGGTTTGTTGTAGGAGGTTGAGACACAGGCCTGAGTAGGTGAGAGGGGTGTTGTAGGGTAGATTAGGGTTTCTTCAATCATAGACTTGTCGATCTCTTCAACATTGGGATTAGAGAAACCATTTCTGATTAAAAATGAGTCCCAATTATTGTTCTGCAATTCTAATTGATGCACAAGAAAGATTTTTATTAAGCCATGATGGAAGAGGCTCGAGTCTGATCATTGCTTTCTATACCTTTTGCCCATTTTTTAAAGGCTCCTCAATAAATAATACGCCATGTTCAAGGGAAACCCCGTAAAAATCATGAGTAGATGCAAATGATAAACAAACACAAGACCAAAACATCCTTTACAGGTGACAAACTATTTTAACACAACAAGTAGGTTGTGCCAACGAACTTTCAGTAAAGAGATGGGCATACCTTTGCCACATCCTTTTATCTTCCAAGATGTAAAGAGAAGACTCCAAGGAACTTCTTCCACCTTTGAATTTTTGAACCACATTTGACCGCTTGCAGGGAGTCCTGTAGCTTGACTCAAGAAATCTTCTGTAACCTCAAGTTGGACATCACCCACCTTAGCTCTACACCCATTGAAGGAGAAAGATAATTCTTGAGTAGTTTGTAAATTGAAACCCTTAAATTTTCTAAGGAAAATGAGCCAACCATTACTCTCCAGATCTTCTCTGGCATCGTCATATAAGAGAAAAGTTTGAGTTCCATTAGGTTCAAATCTAACGACATGAGCCATGTTGAATCAACGGGCAGTCAATCAGGCACAACGTGTAGGGAGGGTTTGTGAGAATAGACCAGAGCCATACCCCAAGCTCGAGAAACACCAACAGTGAATGACGTAGGAGCAGAAAACTCATAATGATAAGATGGGTGTTAATTGAATTGCATGCGAAGAGGGTTTACAAAGCCTAACACCAGTCTTGGAAATGATGGCTGACTATAAATCGTATTGCCATCTTTCATAAAGTACAATCCAGGACCAGAGCATTAAAAAGGAAATAAGTGCAACACATAGTGGGTTCGATCATATGGTTTGGCAGGTTGAAATTCGAAAATAAAAACCTATTAATGAGGAAACATATAACCAAGAATCAAACAAAAAAAACCATACCAATGCTCAAATCAAAGAGGTCCTTTGTTTATATAACTAACAATCCCTAAGCATGCCTGGTGTTCAAGGAATCGAAACAAAGAGAATAGTCTTCATAGCAAGGAACAAGGCTTCATTAATAAACTGTAGAAACAATTTGCCTTTAATAAATTTTCAAACAGAATGATAACACAGTTGCGAGTTTTCATGCTTTCAGTCATGAACGAAGCATAAAAAAAAAAATAGGGAAAAACAACAACTTACAACTGTCATTTCGAAAATTGCTCATGAAGAGTAATAAAAATAGATGACCCCAGTTAGGCAGCTATATAGATCATTTAATTGATATAAAAGGTTAAAAAATATGTTGGGCTGCCAACAATGGCGACATGCTGGGAGAAGCAGTTATCTCTGTAATACGAATGAGTTCAGGTTAGAGAAATCTGAAAGACTTCAAATTGAAGAACAATTGAAAAGTTATTTGAACATCTCTAGTAATCATGACGCAGTCCAGTTTAAGATATCTTTCGTTAAAAAAAATGAAATCTGGTGACAAACTTTACAAAATAAAGCTAGGACGTTTAAGTTCATGTCTCCAATATTGTTGACAGGGCCAATACTTCCAGCACACGGTCATAGCCTCGATAGGGATGTCAATTAACCCACTCTGACGTCTGTATCTTGTCCAAGAAATTTCAAATCAGAACGAAGGACGCTTATGACCAAAAACAAGATTCATACCTGAGATTTTTCTTTTACCTGACATTGCTTCACTACTAGCGGGATTGTTCAGTACCCCGACGAAGTTGTCTTGGTGTCATGCATGCATTTACCCGCTGCCAGTAGACCTGTTCAATGTCCCGACGGGTTTACAAACACTTCCCACAACTCTTTGAGAGGTTATTCACATTCTAATATAGTTTTAAAAATATTCAACAGAGCGAGGTGACGCTAAATATTCCAGTTTTTTAACACAACTTAATATTTCACAGGCCTTAAAATTTTTCTTGCTAACCTTCATCAAGATCTAAAAAATAGTTCATTGATAAGACTAATTTTCAAGGACAGGGAGACATCGTTGAGTTGTTTTCTTAAAAAGCAGGGACAACGTAAAGAGATTTTTTTAAAGATAATCATGAATACTTTCAAGTGCAAATTGAAACCGAGGAATCAACTTTCAAACAAAATGTCATCTTTAACTAGCCTACAATTTCAAAGAAAGAAATCAATTGATGTTCTGACAGCTTTTGACAGTTATTTTGAGATGAAGCATTCTATTCTCTTTGTCTGAGCTAGACTGTAATACATGCATGTTTGACTCATAAGGACCGATAAACAAAAATGAAAACAAAAAACAAACCAGCAAAGAAAAACAAACAGCAAAGAAATCAAAATAGAGAAAAAAAATATGTACAAAAGGTGTATCGGAGAGTTGTCAGGTGAAATACCTTTTGAGAGCTTGGTCATTCACCGGGAAGGTGTTTGGTTGTCCCTCTAAATTCTACAGGCGGAAAGAACTGGGACCTAGTTTTTTAGCAATTAAAAATGGTCCCAACCACAGGTTTTGGAACTTAGTATGTTCGCCTTTCCCCTCATGAGGTTTGTCCCACTTAAGGACAAGATCACCTACCTCAAAATTTATGTCTGAGGTAGAATTTGAATTGAACCAGTTTTTGACAATGAGTTGATGTTGATCCAATTTTTGTTTTGCTTGAGCCCTTACTTCCTCTAACTTCAGCAAAGCATTAATCCGACTTTCCAAAGGAGGACAGTCTTCTTCTTGAACCTTCTGTAATAACTGCAGAGATGGAAGAAGAAAATGTGGTGGAAGAATCGCTTCCCTACCATAAATGAGAAAAAAGGGGGAATTACCAACAACAATTTTAGGAGTTACCTTATCATCCCAGATTGCATTAAATAGTGCATTATGCTAGTTTTTATGGTTTTCAGAGACCGTTCTCTTGATGATCTTGATTAGGTTTTTATTAGTCGATTCCACCAAACCATTTCCTTGGGGGTAATAGTTGGCATAATACTTTAATTTTATTCCTTTTTCTAAAGAAAAGGCACTCATTTTGAGAGACAAAAAATAGGAAGCATTATCGAACACTAGGCATTCAGGAATACCGAAATGAGTGATAATATTTGAATTTAGGAAAGATATTACCTGGCTGGTGTTTACCACTTTTAATGGTGCAGCCTCAGATCATCTGGTAAAATAATATGTCATTGTTATGATGTATTTATGCTATTGCGCGGAGGTGGGGTTGATTGGGCCTATAATGTCAAGGCCCCATTGCTGAAAAGGGGAGTCTACCGAGACAGGTTGCAGCGGGAATGCTGACTTTTGTACTCAGCCAGAAGCCTTTTGACAGATTACACACTTGCGGCATAATGCATGGGCATCTTTGAAAAGAGTAGGCCAATAATATCCTGCCCTTAATACTTTTTGGGCAGTGGTGTCTCCACCGAAACGCCCACCATCTTCCCCTGCATGTAATTCTAATAAGACTTTATCTGCTTCATCTTTTTCTAGACAACGCATAAGTATTCCATCGAAATTTCGGCGAAACAATATGTCATTTACCAGCTGAAAAGAATAAGATTTTAATCTTAATGCTCTCCTCTTTTTTGGATGAAGGTGATGGGGAGCTGATCCATGAATTAGATAAAATTTGACGTCATCATACCAAGGACTAGTAAGATTTTGTGCACAACATATTTGATTTTGATTGGGTTGATCTTGAATTAACATATCAGTTTTATTCTGATGTTCTACAGCTGAATAAGAAACCAATTTACATAAACCTTTGCCTCTAACAATTTGTGTTGGAGTGATTTCAAGGTCATATTCTTGTAAGGACGTGACCCAATTTTCCCTTTTTTCACCCAATTCTTTCTGTACTAACAAATTTCTGACAGCAGGGTAAGGGACAATAATTTTCGTCCTAGATTTCAGTAGATAAGATCAAAAGTGTTTTACTGCTTTAAAAATAGCATAAGCCTGCTGATCTACTGTTGGGTAATTAAGTTCCTCTCACTTAAAGGATGAGCTCATAAAGGCAATAGGAACTTCGTTGTTTTTAACATTCTTTTGGGTTAGCACAGTGGCATAAGACCGATCAGAGGCAAATGTGTAGGGAGTGAAATATCGTGAAAAGTTAGGGCTCATTAGGGAAGGAGCTTCTACTATGGCCTTTTTTATTGAGTCAAAAGATTGACTTTCTAGAGGTCCCTAATGGTACTATACATCTTTTTTTATTAAGTTTTGTAATGGCCTGACCATTTCTGAAAAGCTGGGGACAAACCTTCTAACAAAATTTATCTGACCTAAAAAAGATTGCATAGAATTTTTGGAAGAGGGAGGGGGAAGTTTTGAAATGATTTGGGTCCTTTCAGGGTCAATGATCATCCCTTCATTGGATACAATGAAACCGATGAGCTTACCTTGTTCCACTGCAAAGACAGATTTTTTAGGATTTAAAGAGATGTCGTACTTATGACATTGTTGTAGAACAGATCTTAGATGAGCTAAATGATATCCTTTATTCTTTGAGAAGACAGTGACATCATCTAGATAGACTACTACAGATTGATTGATTAGACCGCGGAAAGCGATATCCATTTCTCTCTGAAAAGTGGCATCGGCATTTATAAGCCCAAAGGGCATCTTTCTATAAGCTTAGGCACCCCACGGAGTATGGAAAGTGGTCTTCAGCTGGTCTGGGGGAGACATAAGGACTTGGTTATACCCTGAAAAACCATCCAACAGTGATAATATTTCAAAACCGGATACTTGTTGGAGGATCTGTTCCATGGGAGGAACAGGGTAGTTGTCTTTATCAGATGCTCGGTTTAAATTTCGGAAATTGACACATCGACAGATTTCACCACTTTTCTTCCTTACAGGGACAAGATTAGAGACCCACTGTGTATGTCTTACCAAGAAAATTATTTTAGCATTCAAGAGTTTGTTTAGTTCTTTCTTGAATGTTCATTCAAGTTTTGGGTGCATCTTTCTTAACTTCTGTTGAAAAGGTTGGGTCTAGGGTTTCATGGGAATAATGTGTTGTATGATGTTAGGATMAAAGGTTTTTAGATCGTCATATGTCCAAGCAAAGACATCCTTAAATTCCTTAAACAACTTAATAAATGCTGACTTTTCTTGCTCAAAACATCCCATCCCCAAATTGATGCATTGTGAGTTATCTTTAGTCCCTAAATTTAATTTTCCATGTGTCAAGGAAGAACTATTCGTTTTACAATTCACTGATTTTCTAAATTTATCATGCAAATGATAAAACCTTTCTAATCTTACCACAGATTTTGGGATATAATTTACTAGATCTGATGTTGACTCCGGAGATCTTGGGTCCGGTATTATCGTAAAATTGCGAAGGTCTTCGTCGTGGGTACCTTCGTCGATAACTGCACCTTGGAAAGTATCTTCCATGTGCAGAAAACTGATGATCTGTTGATCGTCATCGAAAACTCTCCAATTAGTGATGTTGTCTGGGACGCATGGTCTGAACAACAACTTGATTGAAAACACATTTGGAGAAATTCCTTCTGTAGGAAAAAGTTTAGAGGCGACGTTAGCTAACAAATCAGCCTCGGAATTATTCAATCTCGGAATAGAATTAATGTTAAACGCAAAAAATTTGTTCATTAAGTTCCATACCTTAGTCTAATAGCTTTTCAGGTGTGGAGATAGGCAATGAATAGAATTTCTTACCTGTTTGACCACAATTTCTGAATCACCAAAGACTGTTAAATTTTGAACTCTCAAATCTAGTGCCTTTCTGAGACCTTCTAGGAGTGCCTCGTATCCGGCTGTATTGTTTATGCATTCAAATTCTAACCGGAAAGTGATCAAAGTTTTGTTACCTATTGAATCAATGAGCACACATCCTGCACCGACTCCTTCCTTAGATTTAGATCCATCAAAGTAAAGAGACCAGATCTAGTTTTTGTCAGGTGCATGTGACCCATGAGAGAGGGTTGTTGACTGTGTGCATGTCATAATTTTGGACTGTTGTTCTGGTTCAGTAATGGTACAAGTTTCAACAATGAAATTGCTGAAAACATTGTTCATTCCCTGCATATCAGGTGAACTGGTGGAATAAGTGAATGGTTCATTAGGATCATTTAAATCAGTTACCGTAAACTTAAGATAATGCTCAGGATTGACCTTGATTCTGTTAGGCTTTCCATTCTTGGGAAGCCACAAGTGAGACCATTCTATCAAAAAATAACCATGTAGCTGTTCGGACCAATCTCTACTTAAAAATAAGTCGTATACTTTGGGGATATCAATGACAATAATATCAATAATCTGATGGACTTTAGGATTAGATGATAATCTAATAAGTACATTTTTTAATTCACCTATTACTTTAACACTAGTCTGATAAAGTTGAATAATTTTCAGATTGGAAGGTTGAACTTCAACATTGATTTTTTGGCAGACAGACTAAGGCATTACGTTTGACAATGCACTTGAATCTACCATACAATTATGTACATTCCTATTGAAAATTTCAAAAGTCAACAAAAAGGGTGGGACATTTCTGCGAGTATTAATAGCAGAAGTTTGTTGTTTTTTAGAAACAGCCCCTAGAACTATTTTATCTACATTTGTTATGATTTTTACAACAAGGTCTCTTTTATCAGAGGATTCTAATGTCATTTTAACATAGACCTTTTGAGGTGTTTTGGGGCTGTTTTCTGTAGATTTGTTGCTGTTCAGATTGTTGTTTTTGTTGTTTTCTGCAATATTCTGAAGTATCTTTTGCAGTAGAAAAGGAAATTTCAATAATTCATAAACAAAAATATTAGCTCTAAGTTTTTTGAGATCCTCAATCAAATCATACTCTAAACTTGGAGTTGCTAAATTCTGTTTAGTTTCAATTTGTCTAGACTGTTTTTGAGGTACATTAGCTCTAATTTCAGAAGAGCATTTATTCACTATTTTACTTTTGGTATTGTAAGTATGCATTGTTTCAAAATTGTCTTGAAAGATACTATCCGAAAAATGCCCGAAAATGTTGGGAGAGGATTCGTCTTCTTCCACTATTTCTTATTCAACCACGTCTTCAAGAATATCAGGAGGAACTAAGTTATCATGTGCCTCTAGAATCATCTGGATAGCATACTATAGAATTTCTAGGTTTAGGCCTTCAGAATTTGAGTTAGGCCGGTTTGTGGGAAAAGGCTTTCTGAAAGGGGGTTTGTAAGGCCCTTTGCTTGAAGGAGCTTCTTCAGCTGATATTTTCAAATCTATAACCTGATTTGACAACTTCTGAATGACCTTGTGCAAACTTTCAAGATCAAAACCATCTGTGTAGTGTCCCCAAGGCTGAGCCCCGTTACAGATCATGATATATGCAATGAATTGTAAATGTGCTCTATAGGCTAGTGAGCCAAGTTTTGTATAAGCCGGAAGGCTTATGTGTTTGTTAGGCCAGGAAGCCTAAGTGTTTGAGGGCCAGGAGCCTACTGTTGTACTTGTATGTATGCAGAATAATCAATAAAATATAAACACCGCCAGGTGCAGACCGACCACGATGAATGATTGAAGGGGGACTGAGCGTCCACAGAGTGGGCAAGGAATTAGGGGCTGGAAGGTGGGAAAGGGGCTAAGTGATGAGCCTGGGGGCTTAAACCTGGAAATAATATTTTAATATTGTTTCAAAAAGATATGTGCATCATATGTTTTTATCCTAAGTCCTTTTGGAAGGACACGTGATTTCCCAAGTGGTGGGAGGAACGCGTGCTGGTGGAACACATGTAGTTCCCAGGGTGAAAAATGTCCACCTTGACGCATGAAAATAAAAAAGGGAAAGGAACAGCGGTGAGGGGGATCTCTCACATTCCATTCGACCCGACTGTCCTGAGGGGGATCGGGGTGAGCCAGTATGTAAGAGTTGCTAGTGTAATTGTGATACGGAGAAAGAAAGCCTATGTTGTTCTAAAGAATCCGGGTACACCCCTGTTCAGAGCCGCGGAGTCTGTGTCTATCTATGAGAAAACCCATGTGCGCATTCCCTAAACGGGAAGCCTGTGCTAGATTCGAGTGGAAGGATCTTTTTTATTCGGGGAAGCTGAGCTAGCCTGTGGATGGAGTCCCTGTTCCGAAATCAGGATCGTGAGATCATCCTGTGACTGCTGAACCGGTTTGGGGAAGCCTGTGTTTGTTTTCCTCGTGGGTTCTTGTGATCGCACAGTTCTGGAATGCGTGAGGCTTGTTGGCCTGTGAGCGACTCCCTCCAGGTGAGAGAGTGCGCAGAGGAAGGAGAGAGCTCTTGGAAGGAACCCTGTAGCTTCCACAGAACTCGGAGACTTTCGGTCTGGTCTATTCCTGTAACCCAAGGTAAGGGAGGCTGGCAACCGAAGGACTGTCCAGGTGACAGAGAAGGTGCACTCTCCTGGGATGGAATAGGCATGTGGGGAATGAGGGTCTATGGGCAGTGAGCGTGGGAGATTCCTGGAGAGCGTTCTTCCTGGTGGTTGTGTGTGACTGAATTCCATGTAACTTCAGCCTGAGTCTGGATTCCTTGCCCTGGGGTGGAGCTCAGTCCTAGCTCGGGGGTGACCCACTATTGAGATGATGAGAAGTGCGGTCTACGACTCAGAGGTTCATGGAAGTCCTGCACTTGGTTGGTGTTTTCTACAACTGTCACAAGATAATTGTTTAATTATATTTTTACCACATTTTATCATGACTGTATTGGATCTGTTATCATGTTTTCCGTTGTGTAAATGAATTACTGTTGAAGCTATGGATTGTCTAATTATAGTAGTAACTATATGTTTATTTTGAGAATTCATATGTATCACCTTGCTGTTACGCATGTGAATATACAATTCAGTATGTTTTATGTAAGAGTCCATGTACAGATTGATTTGTAGAGAGGTTTTAAAGCCTCGGTAGTGAAAAAGGTACACTACAGTCTGATTGAGTTTTGGTTTGGGGAGGTCAAGGAAGAATTTCAATTTTCTTCTTGGAGGATGAGGTAGTCTCTGCCTCGTTACAGATATTGTCCTTTAGGCTGAGAATATCTTTCTCGATTTGAATTGCCTCCTCGAAGGCTTCTAATAATGTTGCTTTCTTAGACCTTGTTACCCAAATTGCTATGTTTTGGTGCAGGGATTTCATGTAGTATGCGACGATGAGATTTTCCGCAGGCATTGAATCCGTGGGGATTTGATTCTTTAATGTTAGAAACCTTTGGTTAAAGTCTTTTATTTTTTCCTTGGGATTCATCTTTAAAATAGAAAGTTCCATGACTAAGACTTCGGGAGATTTGTCATCTCCGAATTTCTCAAGGAAACAAGATTCGAATCTATCCCAAGATACTATGGTGTGGGGTTGTTGAGCAAAATACCCAGTAGAGGTATTGCCTTCAAAGGCATATGGAAAAAGTCTACATACTACGTCTTCGTGTTCAACACTACAGAGCCTAATGGCTAGCATGAATTTTTTAATATGATCTTCAACGATCTACTTGGAATCTGGATTGAATTTAGGGAGCCATTTCTCCAGTTGTTTAGGAAAAGGATGTTGGGGCCCAGGTATGGCCACTGCATATTGATCGAGCCAAGGCCTAGTGGAATTGTTTGAATTTTCCATAGGTGTGGGTGGTGTCAAAGGCTGAGATGAAGATCTTCCTTCTTCGGATGACCCTTCTCCTGAAGAAGAAGGAGACGAAGGGGGTGGTGATGGTGAAATACTAGATCCTCCCGCTGTAGGAGTGAGGATGTGATCTGGATCCATAGTGTTTAGGGTAAGACCAATTCCTTTAAGTTTCTCCCTAATATCAGAGAAGTTTAATGGTTGATTCAATGGCCGACCTGGTTGTCTGATACGGGCCAAAGCACCGTGTGTCCTTAGGAGGGATTGACGAACAATTTCTTGTACGCCGGCCCCTTGGGGGTTTGGTGTTACTGGTTCAATGGTAATCCGTGGATTTTCGTTTGATGTGGTTGTTGTTTGAGAGGCAATGTTGTCATCAAAATGACTTCTTGTTACTATAGGTGAGTGGGTAGGTGGGGGAGGAGTCTTGCGACCTCCACGTGCCATCAATAGTGTTCAGGCCCTCCTTCTAGTGCCATTTGTTGATGGGTGAAATTGATCGCTCGTCAATTGGAAGAGCGAGTCCGGTCCGGGGTTGTCTAATTAACCCAAGCCATTTGGATTGACTTACTCTGACGGGTTTAACGGCTCTGTTGGCCAATCTAAAATCCTAAAAGAAACAAATAAATGAAACAAAGAAACAAAATAACTCACTAATTACTAATTACTAAAATCTCTCTCTCTCTCTCTCTCTCTCTCTCTCTCTCTCTCTCTCTCTCTATATATATATATATATATATATATATATATATATATATAGCTTATTTAAATAATATTTATATGATAGGTCTATTTATCTAATTCGTATATACAAGATATACAAATTATGAGTGTTAATCTGAACTCATAAAAAATAAAATGTAAAATGGTTCTTTTGGTGAAAGTAGATAAAGAAAGAAAAAAGTACTATTTCTTTTTGGTTTGTTTTTAATCTATATGCATCCGTAAGATCAAATATCAAGCTACTATTTAAACAGAAAAATCTAGACAGTGAAAATTATACTACATATAAGAATTTCTATAATAAACAAGTAAATAAAAAAGAACAGACTAACTTATTAATCACTTGAAGAGTATGCATCCAACTATTTGTATAAATCGTACATCAGTCCATCCACGAGATAAATCTGTTGTGCATCTTCACACTGTTTGGAATAAACGCCAAACTATACATTGACTGGTGTATTTAATTGATAAAACGATAGGATGCAAAATAATAACTGTGATATAATAGACTGCAAGTAATAATTCATAAGATATAATCCGACAGTTGAAGCTTGCATTTAATCAATCAACATGTTTAAGGTAAACCTTATAATACGAATTGAATGATCATTCACTATTTTTATACAACTGAAGCATAAAATCGTGAACTGTGAGACAACAAACTATCTTGACAACATAATAATCTGTGAAGACGAAAGCTATCAACAGTCATCAAATTATCAAGATAAAAAAATTATAGACAACAACAACATTTACAGATGGCTAAAGCATAAATGTAAATACTTGTTATGTCCAAATTCGAGTATAAGCTATTCACAACTAGCCCCAGGCCAAGATGATGTAATTATAAAAATAATGGGTTTTTAAAGCCTTAAGAAAGGTAATTGTTTCCTCTTCTGAGATCAGATATTGATTACAAAAATTAAAGGGGGATACAACCACCCAGATCATACTAAATCCTCTAAAGCTAACAAAAGTTTATTTATATTCATACAAAATGCATCAAAGATATGACTAACAAGTCTCAAGGATGCCTCAGATCAATTGGTAACCATGAACTCCTGAATATCCTGAAAGGAAAATGAAAAATAGAAATATTTAGATACATATTCAACCATTAATTTGCAAATTTCAAATTAACATAACTGGCTATAGAATCTGTTGATTCTATAGCTAGTTATTTTAGTAAATGAAATCCAATTTATTGTAAGAACAAAGCAATATAGTTTTGACAAATAATCATATTTTAAGCTAAAAGGATCACACCTCCAACTGTACGATCAAATCACATCAGACAATCTTGGAATTTACTGTAGCTGTTGCAACTTCAACATTTTTAAATATTACATTCCCTGTAGTCTTCATACGTTTCTCTTTTCTTTGAAAGACATACTCGAGCCTATGGTTTTTATTAGTTAAGGCATCAATCTGATCAGTGAGAGCCTTAACCTGTGACTATAGGATGGATACATCAGTGTAGTATTTATCAATCCAGAAACGACAAACTTCACACTTTGATTGAACGATGGTCTCTTGTGAACAAACATGATTGGGAACCATAGCGTCTTCCACACAGACAATAGATTCATTACCCAATTTAATACCAGGAAACTCTACATTATGTTTCAAACATGGAGGTAAATTGTCCACAAAGTTGTAGGGCCGATCGAGATGTGGGTCGAACAAAAGAGGGTATTCTTTGGCGAGGAACCTATCGATTTCAGAGTCCGAACTCTCATGGACCTCGATCATGCTGATTGAGCTCGCATGAGGGTTCAACTTGTTATGAAGCCTTCTCGAAATCAGCCTCCCGACTCTCTTGTTCTTAAAATTTATATCAGCATTTCTTTTAGATATCTTGCCTATAGATTTCTTTAAACTTTTAACAGAGTCATTAAGATGTGTATCTTTCCCATGGGTATGCTCAATAACCTTTGGATCGAGTAAGGGTTTGTTGTAGGAGGCTGAGACACAGGCCTGGGTAGGTGAGAGGAGCATTGTAGGGTAGATTAGGGTTTCTTCAAACACATACTTGTCGATCTCTTCAACATTGGGATTAGAGAAACCATTTTTGATTAAAAATGAGTCCCAATTATCATTCTGCAATTCTAATTGATGCACAAGCAAGATTTTTATTAAGCCGTGATGGAAGAGGCTTGAGTCTAATCATTGCTTTCTATACATTTTGCCCATTTTATAAAGGCTCCTCAATAAATAATACGACATGTTCAAGGGAAACCCCATAAAAATCATGAGCAGACGCAAATGATAAAGAAACACAATACCAAAACATCCTTCATAGGTGACAAATTGTTTTAACATAGCAAGCAGACCGTGCCAGTGAACTTTCAGTAAAGAGATGGGCATACCTTTGTCACATCCTTTTATCTTCCGAGATGTAAAGAGAAGACTCCAAGGAACTTCTTCCACCTTTGCAATTTTGAACCACCTTTGACCGCTTGTAGGGAGTCCTGTAGCTTGACTCAATAAATCCTCTGTAGCCACAAGTTGGACATCACCCACCTTAGCTCTACACCCATCGAAGGAGAAAGTGAATTCCTGAGCAGTTTGTAAATTGAAACCCTGAAATTTTCTAAGGAAAACGAGCCAACCATTACTCTCCACATATTCTCTGGCATCGTCATATAAGAGAAAAGTTTGAGTGCCATTAGGTTTGACTCTAACGACAGGAGCCATGTTGAATCAATGGGAAGTCAATCAGGCACAATGTGTAGGGAGGGCTTGTGAGAACAGACCAGAGCCATACCCAGAGTCTGAGAAACACCAACAGTGAATGACGTATGAGCAGAAAACTCATGACGATAAGATGGGTGCTAATTGAAATGCATGCCAAGAGGGTTTGCAAAGCCCAAGACCAGTCTTGGAAATGATGGCTGATTGAAAATCGTATTGCCACCTTTCATAAAGTACAAGCTGGGACCAAAGAATTAAAAAGGAAATAAGTGCGAGACATAGTGGGTTCGATCATATGGTTTGGGAGGTTGAAATTCGAAAATCAAAACCTAGTAATGAGGAAACATATAACCAAGAATCAGACAAAAAAAACCATACCAATGCTCAAATCAAAGAGGTCCTTTGTTGATATAACTAACAATCCCTAAGCATGCTTGGTGTTCAAGGAATCGAAACAAAGAGACTATTCTTCATAGAAAGGAACAAGGCTTCATTAATAAACTGTAGAAACAATTTGCCTTTAATAAATTTTCAAACAGAATGACAACACAGTCGCGATTTTTCATGCTTCGTTTTCATGCTTTCATTCATGAACAAAGCATAAAAAAAAAACAATAGGGAAAAACGACAACTTACAACTATCATTTCGAAAATTGCTCATGAAGAGTAATAAAAATAGATGACCCCAGTTAGGCAGCTATATAGATCATTTAATTGATATAAAAAGTTTAAAAAATATGTTGGGCTACCAACAGGGTCTCACATTCCCTAGAATCCTCCTTCCTATGAAGATCTTGTTCGGCCTCCTCAACCCATGACACCTATATATCATTCCTAGAAGATTTCTCTCTCCCAACTGAACCCTAACGGAAAATTCCTATGGATGACCATATCTCCCTCTGAGACAACTAAATCTCCCTGACATCAAGCTCACTCTGAGACCACATGTTCCTTACAAAAATTGACTCCCTCTAAGTCTACAAAACCTCAAGGGACATCTTCTCTTTGTCCACTATCCTCTATGCATTCCTAGGAGGATTCTCCTACCTCCTAGATTATGGGGGATGACTCCCTATGAAAGATGGCACCCTCTGAGCCAGTACTGCTAGTGGGGTCACCTGCCTCACCACTCATGGAGCTACATTATCCCTCTAAACTTGTGATACTAGTGGGTTTTTCTACCTCATCACTGGTGGACCCACCTAGTCCTCCTCGTCTATCTCTTTGCTCCTTTTGGCCACAATAATCATATTCTATCCCCTCATCTAGTATAGGTTTCCCTCTCTAAATCCAAGAACCACTGTTAATATGAAGCTAGATCATATAGGAAAAATAAGTACCTATCCATCTCAAAACAATACATGACATCCCTTCCTCTCAATATCTGATATTGATAGGACACTCCTCTTGAGTTCATGCACACACAACACATTCGACAACATTATTATTTCTCCTAACTCCAATAGAATTGATATTGTACTAGTTCCTCATACTGAATTCTTGTCTCCCGTACAAATCTCCACACATAAGTATGATCTAGTCTTTGTGAGAATTTCAAACATTTCCCTAGCACATTTCATATAGAAAGATTCTTTGTTATCCACCAAACATCTCTCCATGTTGGAGACAATACCTAAAATAGAAGAGACCAACAATATCTCCCTCTGGAACCTCTCTGTGACCTCATCAACCTCTAATATTGATGCATGCTTCTTTCTTCCTCTTACCCTACGGTGTGGACATTGTGAAACATAGTGTCCAAATCTACGACCTCATCAACCTCTAATATTGATGCATGATTCTTTCTTCCTCTTCCCCTATGGTGTGGACATTGTGAAACATAGTGTCCAAAATTATGACACTCAAAACATTTAATCTTACTAAGATGCTTCTTCCATATTGGCTCTGGATATGCTTCGCTCTCAGGAGAATCCCTTCTCCCTGACATATCTCTTCTATTTGGAGAACCCCTTCTACACTTCCTAGTGTAGGTTGCAAGGGCCTGGTTCTCATCACTGTTATTCTTTACCACACCATCCATATCATATTTGGAAGCTCACTGGGTCTCCTCTTGGATGAAATCTATCTATAGTCTATCAAATTTTGGAAACTTGCCTCATGCACATATCCCCTACCCAAATGGCTCCCAGGAAATGGGAAGGCCTATGAATTCTACATTCACAAACTAAACATATTTCATTGTCTCACCAATAGTTGTGAGTTCATCTCACATGTCAATAATATTAATGAAATAACTAACAATTGTGTCCTCAATGGTCATCCTGACAATATGAAGCTGGTGCTTCAAGTCTAACTTCATGTTGGTATTCTTGTTTTGGTAAGGACCCACCAAAGAATTATACATATCATTGGCATTTTCTATCTTGGTAATGTGAGGAATAAAGTGGTCCTTCATGGACTCTCACAATAACTGCTTGGCATTCACTTACTTCTTCTTGTGACATGTCAAATCCTATGGATCGATAGGATTTACAACCAAATCCTGAACGTACTCCTTTAGTTCATTCTCTTCCAATAGAAGGAGAACCCTTTCCTTCCAAGCCAAGAATGTTGTTTCCCTTTCCAAACTATCTTCAAGTCTCAATGTATTCACCATCTTGACCTGCCCAAAACAAGAACAAGAAAAAGAACAAGTACAAAACTCTTCCAGTCTTGTAGCCAACAAAAGTGTCTCGAGATGATCGCCCTCTCTTCAAATCCCAAGCTCTGATACCATGTCAATTTTTACATGCAACTCTATGTGACTAATTTCATATAAAAAAATTGATTTCTAGTGATCTATCAGTAAAACCCTAGCTATTATCACTGAACAACTTTAAAATCAAATTATTGACTGAAAACATATGAATTGGAAACACAAATATTATAGATGAATCATAAATACATGAGACACAAATTCAGTTCTATAATAATGTTATCATTAGAAATACTAAGGGAAAAGCCATCCCTCCCAGCCAATACAATATCACCAAAATCTCAGGACAACCTTGTCCTCCAAAGTCACCAAAAATTAAAACCACCTTGTTCTCCAACAATTATACAAATCATAAAAAAAAACCTCAACAATATTATGGAAATATCCTCTTCTCATGAATCTATTGTAGACCACTTGTACATACTGTTGACATCACCTATCAACTTGTATGGATCTGTACCTGCCTAGAAAAATCAAATACATGATTCACCTTAATGGTAACACATGGACATACATTGTTTTATCGACTGCAAATCACATATACCCTATACATGATTTTTCCTTATGCAACCCATGTATATACACGTTTTTTCCTCCTGCAAACCGCATATTGTACAAAAAATTTGGTCCACACGTGTGACCTTCTTCGCCTTTCTCTTCAGGGATAGATTCGTCCCCTTGTAGACTTTCCTTCTGATGATATCATCAATCCTCCTACAACAAGTTTAGACTCACTTATGTTAGCTCCACCATGTCTCCACACATGTTATACATGATGTTTTAATACCCTTTGTGGGTGTGTCACCCCCACACAAACCCACAAATCCCATCAACTTTCCCATGAGGCCCTAGCCTAATTTCTAGGCGGATTTCACTGAAACGAAATTTAAAACTGGTGCCACTGAAAATTCCCA
>JZKD02S0621671.1:5614-15803 GCA_000966675.3 Picea glauca | reverse complement strand
ATCTGTTATGAAGAAGTTATGACGTTTTTACCCGAAACACCTTAGAAAGCATCATCAAAAGAATTTATCCTTCCTTGAATTTCGGCCTTCTTTTCTTCACCTTCCCTCAGAAATTCGGCTTAGATATCATTTGGTTACCTCAAAAACCTATATCTATTCAATATTCTCAAGTGTTTCTTAAATTAGAGAGCCTTTCATCTTATTTATACTCTCCAAGTAGCTTCCCTAAAAACATCTTCTAGGTCACTTTGCCCACTTTCCTTATTTTAGGGTTAACCCACTTCTAATTTCTCCATTAAATTAATTATTTAAATAATTATTTTGTATTCATTTTGAATTATAATACACTCATCACTTCACTTTATTATTTACTTTCTAAAATCTCTTAAACCACTTTGACTACTTTGACCTTTTGGGGCTTCTAGATTACATAAGAGTGTCCTCCAACTTGGTAAGGCCATAACTCTCAAACCGTGAGGAGTTAAGTGATGTTCCACATACCACCAGAAATGGAATGACAGGTACCGTTGATATAGAATAGTATTTCCTGCAAATATATCAAAAATCATACCATTATACATCAAACAAACTTGGGTCCATTACCCAAACCTTGGTTCTCCAACTTCTCATGGCCATAACTCTCTAACCGTGAGGAGTTATGTGATGTTACACATACCATCGGAAATGGAATGACAAGAACTATCCATCTAGGATAGTTTCCCTGGAAAAATTCACTGAACTTAATCTCATTATTCCACAAATAAGCATGGGTTCTCTAACCATACTTCTATGATAACTCAATCTGCAAAGCGTCTTCCCGTGAGGACTTTCACCATAAGGGGACCACTTTGGAGTTCATCCATATGTACTTCTTATCAACCATGAAAAAACAATAATGAGTCATCTTTACATAAAACAAACTTGGGTCCATTACCTAAACCTTTGTACTACGGGGCTTTCTTCAAGGTTTGACATCAATGACAATCAACCTTAATCAACAATCTCCTCCTTTGGCATTGATGGCAACACTCTTATGCAATACTGAAGTCATATAACTCATGCTCCCCCTGTAACCATGCCTTTGTCCTATACATCTTTGTGACCATTGCTCCCCCTGGAATCATGTCTCTATCCTCTGCATCTGATTAATCTCTCCCCCTTTGTCATCAATGGAAAATGTATCTTTCCATTCGGGGTTTCTCCCCTTAACTGAACTATCCTCTTATGGTNATTCTCTAGCACCCACTAGAAGGAAGCACCAACTCCTTGGTTTCTCTAGCACCCACTAGAAGGAAGCACCAACTCCCTAAGAGTTCCAGCACCAACTAGATGGAAGAACCAACTTCCAATTACACAGGCACCGACCTATATATCAGATAACCAATGTTCTCCCTTGCACCACCCTACCACCCTGGTTTCTTTGTCTGCAACCAGATGGAAGCTACAACTCCCTGTGTTCAAGCACCCACTTGAACCTCTGAGGACAACAGTCCTCCCTAGCACCTCCCAACCACCCTGAAATATCAATCTTTGCTAATGAAACTTATTACACTGATATAATGTTCATCAATGGCTTACCAGTCTCATCACTGTTCTGCTACACTGCTTTGCTTTATCTGCCTCCTTGTCTTCCTGCACACATGCCTTGCACTTTCTGTTCTTCTGCCTTTTATTCTCTGTGCGCCATGTCCATTCAATGCACCATTCCTCTTCTATGTATTTCAGTTGTTGCACACTGCCTCCTTCTACACGCCTGAATCACTCTCAATAGCAGCCATCATCTCTTCTTTGTTCTATGTTCTCATCGTCTCTGTGCACCTTGTGCATGCTATATGCACAATGCTTCTGCATGCTCTACCCCGCACCATTGTTCTTCACATCGGGATATACACTGCCACTCCACATTGCCACTGCTTCACTCCATCGAGCATCAACACACTCTCTTTGTTCTGCATGTTATCCTTGTGTCAATTCCTCTTCCTGATCATCATGGCAATTCCTCAACTTTTCTGGCGATTATACCCATGCGTTCATCATCACTGGGTGTTATGTTGAGATTCCTTAGCCTATCTAGTAGTCGAGACTCTTCATCTTCTCTATAATAGTAGAGATCATCCTCTCTGTTGTAGTTACAGGCTTCAATGCTCTTCCATATGTCAATCACCTCTATGGACAATCTTCATTCCATTGGCAGATGCCTTGAGACTCTTCAGCTCCTCTGGCAATCACACTGAGGCCTCTTTGATTTTTCTGTGCAGAAACAATCAGTGGTTTCTGGCAGTTTCACTGTGAACCTATTGAGCCTTATGCCTTTGGCACCTTTCACATTTCCTTTCACATGTGGCCTCAGGCAGTGACCACACGCCTGTTCAGAAGGCTCTTTCGTGATTCACATTTTGAAATTCTTGTTGTGAGGTATCTCGACTCTCCAAGTCGCGATCTTCGAAATGGAGATTAGCTTCGTGCTAGCTCCTCCCTTGAGCCTTCATTGATGTGACCATAGGTTATGACCAGGGGCCAATTATGAACATGCATTTTTCATTTCACATTTCGAGGATTCTGTGAAGAGTTATCTTGACTCTCCATGTCCCAAACTATGAAATGGAGCTTGCCTCTTCGAGCTCTTCTCTATAGCTCTTCGACGATGTGACCAGCGGCGGTGACCAAGCGCTTTCACAATTTCACATTTTTGTCATTCCTATGATGAAGGGTCTCGACACTCCAAGTCACAATCACCGAAATGGAGCTTGGCTGCACTAGCTCCTTCCTCCATCTTCCGCAGATGTGACCACTGGTTGTGACCACAGCCTTATTCGAAAATGCATTTCGGTATTTTGAGATTTCTGTGATGAAGTGTTTCGACACTCCAAGTCATGAAACCTGAAATTATCTAAAGGTATTTCAACGTTTCACATTTTGGTGTTTCGAAATTTCTGTGATGAAGTGTTTCGACACTCCAAGTCACGAACCCTGAAATGATTTGAAGGTATTTCGGCATTTCAAATTTCGGCATTTCGACATTTCTGTGATGAAGTGTTTCAAAACTCCAAGTCATGAACCCTAAAATGATCTGAAGGTATTTCGGTGTTTCGCATTTCGCGATTTCATCATTCTTGTCATGAGTGTCCTTGACACCTCCAACTCGTAGTATCTGAAACTCTGAAATGGAGTCAGATCAATAGTCCACGATCTCCCTTTGATTAACACCTCAGATTAAATTGTGGTTTCACATTTCATGATTTCGAGAAGTTAGAGCACCTCCTTCCTTTGACTTTCTAGTCAATGAAATGTTGATCTATGACCACGTGTCCTACCCAAAGATGGATGGTCCTCCTTCTTTCAGGATTTTGTAAGCCCACTTCTCCTAGCACTTTACAGAACTTGCAGGTTCTCCTGGATCCAATGATGGTGGGACCCTGCGCTCGGATCTAACACCGAAGATCTGTCCTCCATCTTTTCACTTCTCCTGTCTGAATTCAGATATGACGATCATTGGGAATTCTGAATGGGATCCAATGATCATTGTTTCTCTTCATTGTTATGCTTCTGATCTTTCCATGCCATCATCACTACTAATCTTCCTTGCCTACCTGTTTTCCATTATTGTCTCCCAACTATAAACCTGCCAACGTCGCTACTATTATTTCCTGTAACCATACCTTCGTCGTTGTTTTTCTTTCCATCAATAACTATAAGCATGATATCGTTGTTGTTGTTCTTGCCTGTAGACATGCCATCGTTGCCACTGTTCTTGTCATCAATGACAAGCACGCTCTTCTTGTAAACATGCCAACAATATCCCCCTTTGGCATTGATGGCAACCCTGAATGGTTGTGTTAATATGTTTGGACCTCCAACTGTAGCATCTGATCTAGACCACTCCTTTTCTCCCCCTTTGACATCAATGTCAAAGAAAACATGCTCCCCCCGAGCTGTTGTAGTATGTTTAAGAGGTATCAGATATTCAACCAACACAAACTCCCCCTGACATGATGGATTTTCTTATTTGAGTCCTGCAGGATATTTGTATCTAAACCAGAGTCTTCTCCTTCTGATTCTTGGATCTGTTCATCTTCATCTTCCGTTGTATCCTCTGTAGAATACTCAATATTTCTCACCTCTCTTACTGGGACTCCTTCATCAACCTTTTCTTGTCATAACTGGATGACTCCCCCTATCACTGTTATCTCTTTGCTTCTGACTATTCTCCCCCTTTGTTCCTAAAAGGTTAGCTTTCCTTTACAAGATATTTCTTCTTGTTATCTCTACAGGATGTTGTGTATATCATTTTGTAAAACAAAATGGTGTTGTTGAATATGCTGTTGTCCTACTGACACACTGTGTAATTGTATCTCATACTTTTCAAACAACCCTTGCATCTCCCCATTGATTCTCATCGATCTCTATTACTACAATTTCATTTTTCTTCCATGATGCATACAATCCAAGGCTTTTATGACCATATTCAATCACAAGAAAAAACCGCTANTCCCTGTGTTCAAGCACCCACTTGAACCTACGAGGACAACAGTCCTCCCTAGCACCTCCCTTCCTCCCTGAAATATAAATCTTTGCTACTGAAACTTATTACAGTGATAAGATGTTCAACAATGGCTTACCAGACTCATCACTGTTCTGCTGCATTTCGTTGCTCTGTCTACCTCATCGCCTTTCTGCTCACATTAATTGCACTATTTGTTCTTCTAATTTTTATGCTCGGTGCACCATGTCCATTCACTGCACAGTTCCTCTTCTGTGCAATTCAACTGCTGCACTCTCCTCCTTCTTCACACATGAATCACCTTCACTAACAACAACCACAACAATCTCCAACAGCAACATAAACCCTTCTCTTCTTTGTACCATGTATATATAGCTTCTGTCAATCTTGTGCATGCAATATTCGCCTTTCCTCTACATGCTCATACCGCGCCAATCTCCTCCACCTCTCGAGTGCTCTGCGTGATCATCATCGTAACTCTTCAACTTCTCTGGCAGTTCAACCCCTGTGTCTATCATCACTAGGTGTTAAGCCGAGATTCCTTTTTTCTCTCTGGTAGTTGAGACTCTTCATCTTCTCTGTTACAGTCGAGATCATCCTTTCTATTTTAGTTACGAGCTCAAACCCTCATCCAGCTATCAATTTCCTCCATGAATCGTCTTCATTCCACTAGCAGATTCCATGTGACTCTTCAGCTCCTCTGGAAATCACACCATAGTCTCTTTGTATCCTCTGGTAGAAACCATCAATGGTTTCTAGTAGTTTCATTGTGTCGTGCAACAGTAGCCCTCCGATCTTGTTCAAATTCACCTGCACCGTTGGATTGAATCCATGGGATCTTGCATTCATTTTGGCATTTCAGCATTCGACAATTCTGTGCTGAATGTCTTGACACTTCATTTCGTGATCTCCGAAGTTCCGATATAGAACTTTTTTTCACTAGCTCCTTCCCCAATATGACTATGGTCATAACCAAGTGCCTATGCAAAAAGTGCTTTTCGTGAATTCGCGTTTCATGAATCTGGAGATGATGCATCTCGACCCTCCAAGTCATGATCCCCGATAGCCCGAAATGGTGTGGGATCAACAATCCTGATCAACACTTGATCTGACGGTTCAAATCATTTCACGATTTCATATATTGCGATTTCGACATTCCTGTGGTGAATGTTTTCTTGTCTCTCTATGTCACGATTCATGAAACTCCGATATGGAGTAAGTCTGTTGATGTCACATGTGTTAAATAACTGCCACGTGTCACCCTGATTCGTGACTTACATGTTCTTGGAATGTTGAGTCAGTCTGACACTTGTCATTACCTGGTTGTGCCACATGTTCCTAGCTGACGTGGTTTGTTGACGTGAGTCGGATCGACTGTCCAGATGTGATCTTGATTCAATGGCTATGATTGAATCATGATTTCACGATTTCGACATTCTTGTTGCATCGGGTTCTTTGCCTCTCCATGTCGCGATTCGCGTAACTCCGATATGGAGTTAGATCAATGGTTCAAATCTGATCTTGGTTAAACAATTATGATTGTATCATGATTTCACGATTTCGGTATTCTTGTTGCATTTGGTTCTTTGCCTCTCCATGTCGTGATTCGCGAAACTCCAATCTAGAGTTAGATCAACGGTCGAGATTTGATCTCTATTCAACGGCTGCGATTAAATCGTGATTTTGCATATCGCGATATCGGGATTCCTGATGTTAATAAACTTTAACATCTCCAAATCTTGACCCCCAAAACTCTGACATGAACTGGAATCAACGAACCAGATTCAACCTTAATCTGATGGCTCAGATTAGATCGCGATTTCGCATATCACGATTTCGCATATCGTGATTTCACATATCGCGATTTCGAGAGGTTAGGGAAACCTGTTCCTTTGACTCTCCAGTCAACGAACTGACGATCTATCTCCACGCATCTTTCATGTAAATGGACGGTCCTCCTTCTTTCGAGATTTTGTACGCCCGCTTCTCCTTGCACTTTAAAGAACATGCAGGTTCTACTTGATCCAACGATGGTTGGATCCCGCGCTTGGATCTAACATCTAAGATCTGTCCTCCTGTTCATATCTCTTCTTGTCTATATTCTGATCTGACAACCCTCATTCTTTCGGGAATTTTGAATGAGATCCAATGATCAGAAATGCTTCTCAGGCCTTCGGTCATTTTATCAATGTTTCCTTCGATCATTCGATCTTCCTGGACTTATATTTTATTTGCATGTTGATCATCGCTATTGTACTCAAGCCATCATCACTGTTGTACTTACCATCAATGACAAGCTTACGCTCACTGTTGTACTCAAGCCATCATTACTGCTGTACTTTCCATCAATGACAAGCTTACACTACCTGTTTAACATTTGCCAACAATCTCCCCCTTTGGCATTGATGGAAACTAAGGCACCCGAGTTCTTTTCTCCCCCTTTGACATCAATGTCAAAGAAGAGGCATGCTCCCCCTGAGCTATTGCAGTAATTTTAGGAGGCATCAGATATTCAAACAATACAAATCTCCCCCTAACAAGATGGACTCTTTTAGGTGTGAAATGAAATGACACCCAACTTCTGTTTGAGATATTCAAATGGATTCTTGGCTAGGGGCTTAGTAAAGATGTCTGCAATTTGTTCTGTAGTGGGAATGTAATGGACTTGAACAATCTGATTGGTGACTTGCTCTTTCAGAAAATGATATTTTATGGGAATATGTTTTGTCTTGGAGTGGAGGACAANTCTGGCAGTTCAACCCCTGTGTCTATCATCACTAGGTGTTAAGCCGAGATTCCTTTTTTCTCTCTGGTAGTTGAGACTCTTCATCTTCTCTGTTACAGTCGAGATCATCCTTTCTGTTTTAGTTATGAGCTCAAACCCTCATCCAGCTGTCAATTTCCTCCATGAATCGTCTTCATTCCACTAGCAGATTCCATGTGACTCTTCAGCTCCTCTGGAAATCACACCAAAGTCTCTTTGTATCCTCTGGTAGAAACCATCAATGGTTTCTAGTAGTTTCATTGTGTCGTGCAACAGTAGCCCTCCGATCTTGTTCAAATTCACCTGCATCGTTGGATTGAATCCATGGGATCTTGCATTCATTTTGGCATTTCAGCATTCGACAATTCTGTGCTGAATGTCTCGACACTTCATTTCGTGATCTCCGAAGTTCCGATATAGAACTTTTTTGCACTAGCTCCTTCCTTAATATGACTATGGTCATAACCAAGTGCCTATGCAAAAAGTCTTTTTGTGAATTCGCGTTTCATGAATCTGGAGATGATGCATCTCGACCCTCCAACTCATGATCCCCGATAGCCCGAAATGGTGTGGGATCAACAATCCTGATCAACACTTGATCTGACGGTTCAAATCATTTCACGATTTCATATATCGTGATTTCGACATTCCTATGGTGAATGTTTTCTTGTCTCTCTATGTCACGATTCATGAAACTCCGATATGGAGTAAGTCTGTTGACGTCACATGTGTTAAATAACTGCCACGTGTCACCCTGATTCGTGACTTACATGTTCTTGGAATGTTGAGTCAGTCTGACACTTGTCATTACCTGGTTGTGCCACATGTTCCTAGCTAATGTGGTTTGTTGACGTGAGTCAGACGACTGTCCAAATGTGATCTTGATTCAATGGCTATGATTGAATCACGATTTCACGATTTCGACATTCTTGTTGCATCGGGTTCTTTGCCTCTCCATGTCGCGATTCGTGTAACTCCGATATGGAGTTAGATCAATGGTTCAAATCTGATCTTGGTTAAACAATTATGATTGTATCATGATTTCGCGATTTCGGTATTCTTGTTGCATTTGGTTCTTTGCCTCTCCATGTCGCGATTCGTGAAACTCCAATCTAGAGTTAGATCAACGGTCGATATTTGATCTCTATTCAACGACTGCGATTAAATCGTGATTTTTCATATCGCGATATCGGGATTCCTGATGTTAATAAACTTTAACATCTCCAAATCTTGACCCCCGAAACTCTGACATGAACTGGAATCAACGGACCAGATTCAACCTTAATCTGATGGCTCAGATTAGATCGCGATTTTGCATATCACGATTTCGCATATCGTGATTTCACATATCGCGATTTCAAGAGGTTAGGGAAACCTGTTCCTTTGACTCTCCAGTCAATGAACTGACGATCTATCTCCACGCATCTTGCATGTAAATGGACGGTCCTCCTTCTTTCGAGATTTTGTACGCCCGCTTCTCCTTGCACTTTAAAGAACATGCAGGTTCTGCTTGATCCAACGATGGTTGGATCCCGCGCTTGGATCTAACATCTAAAATCTGTCCTTCTGTTCATCTCTCTTCTTGTCTATATTCTGATCTGACAACCCTCATTCTTTCGGGAATTTTGAATGAGATCCAATGATCAGAAATGCTTCTCAGGCCTTCGGTCATTTTATCAATGTTTCCTTCGATCATTCGATCTTCCTGGACTTATATTTTATTTGCATGTTGATCATCGCTATTGTACTCAAGCCATCATCACTGTTGTACTTACCATCAATGACAAGCTTACGCTCACTGTTGTACTCAAGCCATCATTACTGCTGTACTTTCCATCAATGACAAGCTTACACTACCTGTTTAACATTTGCCAACAATCTCCCCCTTTGGCATTGATGGAAACTAAGGCACCCGAGTTCTTTTCTCCCCCTTTGACATCAATGTCAAAGAAGAGGCATGCTCCCCCTGAGCTATTGCAGTAATTTTAGGAGGCATCAGATATTCAAACAATACAAATCTCCCCCTAACAAGATGGACTCTTTTAGGTGTGAAATGAAATGACACCCAACTTCTGTTTGAGATATTCAAATGGATTCTTGGCTAGGGGCTTAGTAAAGATGTCTGCAATTTGTTCTGTAGTGGGAATGTAATGGACTTGAACAATCTGATTGGTGACTTGCTCTTTCAGAAAATGATATTTTATGGGAATATGTTTTGTCTTGGAGTGGAGGACAAGATTTTTAGACACACTGATGGCACTAGTGTTATCAAAATGAATTGGGATCGGTGCAGTATATTTTACCTCTAAGTCTGCAAGTGTCTGAATCATCCATAATACATGTGTGCAACAGGTAGCAACAACAATGTACTCTACCTCTGTGGTTGATAAAGAAATGGAACCTTGCTTTTTACTAAGCCAGGCTACTAAGGAGTTGCCCAAGAAGAATGCTCCTCCACTGGTGCTTTTTCTCTCATCAACACAATTTGCCCAATCTGCATCTGAATAAGCAGTCAACTGAAGATTTTGATTTTTGGGATACCACAGACCATAATTCATTGTTTCTTTTAAATACTTGAATATCCTTTTGACATCTTGCAAATGAATCTATTTAGGTGCAGCTTGATATCTTCCTACCATTCCTACAACATGCATTATGTCTGGGAGAGATGTTGTGATGTACAATAGGTTTCCTATCATTGATCGATATGAGCTTTGATCAACATCAGGTGAATCATCATCCTTGCTTAATTTTCATCTAGTTACCATAGGTGTACCCACAGGTTTAGAATCTTCCATTTAAAACCTTATTAGCATTTCTCTTAAATATTTTTCTTGAGAAATGAAGATCCCTTCGGGCCTCTGAGTAATTTGCAGACCAAGGAAAAATGACAGTTCTCCTATCATAGACATTTCAAATTCAGA
>JZKD02S0621660.1:0-15803 GCA_000966675.3 Picea glauca | reverse complement strand
GCATGATGTGGACTATCATCTACATCATCTCTAAACTGTACTAGCATGATGTGAATTCATCATATCTAATTTGTATTGGCATGGTGTAGATCAATGCCTCTGCATCATCTCTAAGTCGTATTAGCATGATGTCAATGCACCATCTCTAAGTTGTACTGACATGATTCGAGTCATCTGCATCATCTCTAAGTTGTACTAGCATGATGCTACTGCATCATATCTAAGTTGTATTGGCATGGTGTAGATCAATGCTTCTGCATCATCTCTAATCCATACTAGCATGATGTCAATGCGCCATCTCTAAGCTATACTAACATGATGTGACTCAGGCATATGCATCATCTCTAAGTTGTATTAGCATGATGTGAATCATGCATATGCATCATCTCTAAGTTGTACTAGAGCATCATATCTAAGTTGTACTAGCATGATGCGTCTCAAGACATCTGTATCATATCTAAGTTGTAATAACATGATGTTGAAGCATCATATCTAAGTTGTACTAGCATGATATAGATCAACACTCCCTCTCAACCAAGGGAGCAATCTCCACAAGTCCCAACTTGTCCCTGAAGTACACAAACTTCCCTTTGGACAAGTGCTTCATCAAAATACATTATATCTGCTCACTAATGGAGATATACTAAAGTTTTACTTCTCCCTTCTAGAATCGATAACGAATGTAATGATACTTGATCTCAATGTGCTTCGACATGTCATGGAACACTGAGTTCTCTGAAAGTGAGCCATATTGATTCTGTACAAGTATCACATGTTGTAATGTACTATGTCTCTACAGTACAAAGTACCATAGACTTATGTTTCCTTCTAATCCAAGATATTATGGTTGAGCCCAAACAAGTACCAGAGGTACTATTTATGTCATCTGCACTCCTTGCCCAATCAGAGTCTGTATATCCCTGCAACATTACTTCTCCACTTGAGAAGTATCTAAGTCCATACCCAACTATACCACATAGGTACCCCAACACCTTCTTTGCAACAACCCAGTGCAATTTCCTTATTTCACTCATGAACTAACTCAAGGCGCTCATAGAAAAATATATATCTGGCCTGGTGTTCACCAGGTACATTAGGGACCCAACTAGTTGTCTTTGCATCATAGGGTCCACCAAATTTGAGTTTGAATCTGCCTCATTATTCTTCTTCAAATTTGATATCATGGGTGTGGCCTTGGACCTTCAGTCCATCATGCCATATCTCTACAATTTCACAACTTTGTACTTCCTCTATCAGAGGAATTTCTTGTCTGACCTTTGCCACACCTCCAATCCATTGGATAATACTCAACCTCCTTACAAGAACAATGGATCATCCCAAAAATAACCAATCTAGGACTAGCTACTCTAGAAGTGGATCTGCATGTACTGAGAGTAGATCCTCCACTCTCTTTTCAATTGCTCCCTCTAGAACTCAACAACTGCTCCTTCTTGGCTCCTACAACTTCTCCCTCTATGACTCATATTATGCCTTCCACCTCCATTGGATCTATCACAATAGATGTGCTACAATGGGTCTGACTGGTTGTATCCATGATCACTGGAACTATCTCTCTATCTGGTATGATCTCGTTCTAGAGGTATACTTCTCCTAGAGTATTTTTGTCTCTGAGCATCACATCTGGCAATGTCTCTCCTTGACATCATGTTGGAAGGTCTTTCCCTCCATATCTTCCTTTCTGCATGAACCAATTGGCTCCCTCTTTGATCCAGATTTAGGAGCAGAACAAACTGATTAACAGAATGAATACAATAAACACAGAGATATGAATAACAACACAGATATCCAGTGAACAATATCTTCTATTGAATAAATGAAATTGGCTTAAACTGTAAAACTACAGAACTTAAACATTTGCTCGAATGGTGGTAGCTAGCTCTGAGAAGAGATATGGCTGCTACGCACATCCGTCTGACTAAAATCATTACAATGAGGCTCCAGAGGCCTTTTTGATATTACTCATGAATGCCAAAACCCTAGACATCCAAAAACCTAACCCTAGGAGGTGAAATGCCAAAAGTCATGTGGGCTCCTATGGGTAAGTTGGTACCTCAACTTCTCAGGGTCGTAACTTTTTCATACGAACTTCGTTTTAGGTGCGTGATAGACCATTGGAAAGGTCTTTCAGAGAAATACACATTACACTATCAAGCTCTGACTTCGTCTACAATTTGACTATGGCGAGCGAAAAAAACACTGTTTAGGGCTCTAAAACGGCCCTGGAAGTACAACAAGATGTGTTGACATGAAAAAATACAAAATAAGCCAGTTGTATTAGGTGAGAGGCCACCAGTATCCACCTGTAAGATGTGTAGGGCTTCAGACAACCCCAGAAGTGTAGAACCCACAATTACAAATAAGTACAGAAGAACATGTTGAACTAAAAATGAACAAAAGGAGCCAGCTAGAATAGGTGGGTGGCCACCAATATCCACCTGGATCAGTCCTCCCCACTTAGGAATAAATGGTCTCCATTGCGTAGAGTTCCTCCGGTATGGGAGGAAAATTATGCTAGATTTGGCCCTAGGTTTGCCACTTGCCTTGTTGTAGGAGCTCCCCTACCTTGACAACCCGATAAAGTCAGATTCTCTATTGGTGAGTGCCTTTGACCAGTGTGTCCACTATATGATCAATGGATGATTGTTCCATGCAGTCAGGGTTGAGCTCTGTTGGTTTTAGTTGTTCTGCGATCTCTGAGGTGTCCAATAATGGTGGAAAATATAGCCGAAGGAGGTCCACATTGAACACTAGGTGCAGGCCAAGGAAGGGTGGAGTGTTGAGCCCAAAAGAATTTCTACCCACAACCTTGGTGATAGTGTAAGGCCCATAGTGAAGTGGGTGGAGCTTCTAATGGGGCTCTGTGAGACGCTCCTTATGGAAATGTAACCAGACTTTGTCTCAAACCTCAAACTAGTGCAGTACCCTATGTTTATCATGGTGTTGCTTGTACTTAGCATTGAATTTCTGCAAAATCTCCTGGACCTGTTCGCAGATGTGTTGAATATGCTCAATGAATTAGGTGGCTTTGTTGGTCTCAAAATGAACATGGGAAGAGTCTGTCTATGTGGTGGAAAGAGGTAGTGCAACATCAATGGGACCTAAGGGTTGGGATCCCAGTCCCACCTAAAATGGGCTATGGTTGGTGGAGCGATGGAGAGCCCTGTTGTAACTGTGTTGAACATAGGGGAGACTCTCATCCCATGTAAGTGGATGCTTAGAGTTGTACATGCGCAGGATGTGCACAATCATATGATTGATGACCTCTATTTGGTTGTCTATTTGTGGGTGGAAAGCAATGGATTTAGTGATCTTGGTGTCCAACAATGACCAAAGACTCGACCAAAATGTGCTAAGGAACATGTTGTCCCAGTCGGAGATGATGGTTTGTGGTATCCCAAAATGGACCCACACTCATTCGAAAAAGATCTTGGCAGCATCTGCCACTGTGATATTCTTCTTGTAAGCTATGAGCATGTCCATCTTCGAAAACCAATCAACGACCATAAATACGCAGTCATTGCCTTCCTTGGTGGACAGAAGGCCAGACATGTAATCCATTGAGATGGATTCCCAAGGCTTCTCGAGAGTAGGAAGAGGGGTGTATAGGCCTTTCTTCTTGATGGTTGGCTTGGCAATGGCATAGGAAGTGCAAGATCTAATATACTTGCTGACGTCTTGTCGAAGTTTTGGCCAATAAAAATGTTTCTAAAGAATGACCACAGTTTTCTCCACGCAAAAATGTCTTGCCATCTGACTATAGTGGGCTTCCCAAATTATCTTTGCACGCTTGGTTGTAGGAACACAGACATGGACCAGATGGCATAATAATCTATCATGAATGTGAAAATTGGTGACATTCACGCTTGTACCCAAGAGCTGATAGGTGGTGGCGAAGTCCAGATCTTGTTGATAAAGTTGGGGCCACTCATATGCCTCATGTCCACAAGAATGGAGCATAGTGGTGAGTTCAACCATGGGAGGTCGACCGAGGCAGTCAACGACATGATTTGAGATCCCTTTCTTGTACTTGATGTTGATATGGAACTATTGCAGGTAGGTGGACATCTTTTGATGGCGGACGTTCTGCAATTTCCCATGTGTCTGTATGAATTACAGAGGCTTGTGATCAGTGTGGATGATTGTCTCCTTTCCCAGAATTTAATGTTTACATTAACGATAGGCTTGTACAATGGAATACATTTCCTTATCATAGGTGGGATATTTCAAGACAGTATCTAAGAGTGTCTCACTTTGGTATGCTACCAGATGACCATGATGAGTGAGAATTGCGCCTACAACATAGTCAGATGCATCAGTCTCAATCTCAAACGGTTGTTGTAGATCAGGAAAGGAGAGTACTGGATCTGAGCACAAGCGATGCTTTATATCATCAAATTATCATTGTTGTTCCTTACCCCACACGAAATTTTCCCTCCCACAGCCCTTGGTCACCTGGCTGAGGGCCCATGCAATATGGGAGAATCCCAACATGAATCGTCGGTAGAAGTTGGCCAGTCCCAAGAAGCTTTGAAGATAGGTTAGTGTGGTTGGGGTTGGCTAGTCACGAATGAATTGGATATTATCTATATCAACATGTACCCCATGCTCATCAACAATGTATCCCAAGTATTGGACCCTATTCATGCCAAAAGAGCATTTTTCCAAGTTGGCATATAGCGTGTACTGTAGTAGAGTGCTCAAAACTTGTTGAATATGCCACATGAACTCCTCCCAAGTTCTGTTGAAAATGAGTATGTCATCCAAATATACCACCACAAAAGAGTTGGTGAAGGGTCTCAATATGTCATCCATCAACCTCATGAAAGTGGTTGGTGCATTTGTTAAGCCAAAGGGCATGACCAGCCATTCGAAGAGACCTTCTTTAGATTTGAAGGTTGTATTCCATACATCAGTAGGTTCGATGGGAACCTGGTGATAGCCAGACTTTAGGTCAATCTTGTTGAAGAAATTGTCCCCCTTGAGTTAATCAAGAAGGTCATCAATCCTGGGAATTGGGTGCCAGTTCCTAACTGTGATTTTGTTTAAGGATCTGTAATCAATGCAGATTCGCCAAGTCCCGTCCTTCTTCTGCACCAGTACAATCGAGCTTCCATAAGGGGAGGATCTGGGTCTGATGTGCCCCTTTTGAAGAAGCTCTTAGATCTGACACCTGATTTTGTCATTTTCCATCAACGAGTGATGATAGAATGGTCCATTAGGTAGAGGTGTGCCGGGGGTCAAACAAATTGGATGCTTGACTTGGTAGTGCGTTGGTACCATGGTGGGTGAGGAGAAGATGTCTCTGTATTCTTCCATGATCTCGTCCATTTGATTCTGCAACAAAGAGAGGCTCTGTGTAGAGGCCACAGATGTGGCGGCAACCTTCTTCTTACTATGAGCATGGACCACAAAGAAGACGAACTTCTGAGTCTGTGAAATGACCTTACTGCATTTCTTAGCAGATATTAAAGAAATAGTGGTAGGTGGCACTACCTCTAGTATCCTGTACAATTGTCTGCCCAAAGTAATAATAACATTGGGGGGTCTAGAATCATACACAACATTACACTTCCACAAATATGGTTATCCTAAAAGAACATCACAAACTTCAAGGGGAGCAATATCACACAATACCTCATATTTTAAAGAATTGATGTCATAGGGCAAACGAGACTATTGATTGACACAAAGATCTCTTCCTTGGAAAATCTAGCCGATGGTGTAGGGATTCAAGTGCGGTGTCATTGGCAGGTCCAGCCACTTGATAACCTCTACTGAAATCAAGTTATTTTTACTATCACTATCGATAATTAAATGAAGTGGAGCCCCCTTTACCCACATCTGTAAGTGAAAGAGGCATTCCCCTTCTTCTAGTTCTTCTGGTTCGCTTGGTCAGACTTTGGTGGTAGTGACAGTGGTACTGGGTTCAACATCGATAATCTGCTTCCCTCCTTTGGGATTTGATTCAGAATAAGAATCACCCTCTGACTTAGAATCCTTCATCTCAGCCATGAGTGACTACTTGGAGCGACATTCTTCAATGTTGTGTGAATGGATTTTATGGTACTCACACCATTTTCCCGTGTCCTTTTTCGTCTTTTCATTGCCCTTCTTGTGTTGCGGCTTGGATTGGTTGTCCTAAGAGTGGACATTTTTTTATCTATCCCTTGTTGTGTGGGTTGGGACTACCTTTTCCCTGCTTCGGCTGTGAGGAGTTTGTAGATCCAAACTCTCGCCTCTTCTGCTTAAATTTCTACTCGATCTTGATATCGTATCTATAAGTCGTACCCAATGAGGTGATGTCTAGAAACTCCATTTATGTTTGAATGTATCTATGTAAATAGCCGCATTATTTGAGCACTAGATATCGCTCAGAGTCTTTGATACCCAATTTGGTGCATAGGGTATGGAAAATATTGGTGAAATTTGGTACTGTCTGGTCCCTTTCTTGACACAGGGTGGTCCATCTGGTGTACTGGTCCTCATAACTTCCAAAAGGGTAGTATTTTTCTTTAATGTCATACCAGAAGGAATCCCATGTAGGGGAAACCACAAATATTGCAAATTCCTTTATGGCCCTTTGCTTAGAGTAAGTGTCCCATCAGTCCTTAACATGGGGAACATCCTTGAGCAGTGAAAAAGTAATATATCCCTATCGAAAAAATTGTGGACTGAAAAATACCCTTCGATCATATTCAACCATTTATCTACAACATCTGCATCTATCAGTCCTTCAAATAATGGAATATAAAAATTTACCTGTACCTTGAAGGGGGTTGCATGGCCGCTTGATGAAGATGCTTCTCCTATGGGCAGTCGTCGAAGGATCTGCGCAAATTTGTCCATATTCCATTCCTTTGTCACGCAAGGGATTCCTCAAGCAACATTTTAAAAGGATCTTCTAATCTCATCTTTCTTTTCGTCTCCCATGGGTTGTTGTTGGGCTCAACACAACCAATATTGCAACGAATCGATTGGTTCGAGTCCCAACTCCTTGTACCCATATATTGTTGGGGACATGCACGAAGAAAAATAATTGAAGAGCAGATTGCTCTGATACCACTGATCCAGATTTAGGAGCAGAATGAACTGATTAACAGATTGAATACAATAAACATAGAGATATGAAGAACAACACAGATATCCCGTGAACAATATCTTCTATTGAATAAATGAAATAGGTTGAAACTATAAAACTGCAGAACTAAAACACTTGCTCGAATGGTGGTAGCTATCTCTGAGAAGAGATGTGGCTAATATGTGCATCCATCTGAGAAGAATCATTACAATGAGGCTCTATAGGACGTTTTGATATTACTCATGAATGCCAAAACCCTATATATCCAAAAACCTAACCCTAGGAGGTGAAACGCCAAAATTCATGTGGGCCCCTATGGGTAAGTTGGTACCTCAACTTCCTGGGGTCGTAACTTTTGCATATGACCTCCGTCTTAGGCACGTGATAGCCTATTGGTTACTACTCTCTTGTTACTTCTTGGGCTAACCCAGGTTCAGAGCTAAAAAATCTTCCAACAAAGCCCTCTAAACTATCAACCCTCTTGGTAAACCAGAAGGCAACACAACACACAGAGTGTACTATGCAGTCTCACCCGAGATAGTTCTATGGGTAGCTGCAACGCTCAGGTGCTTTCATCCTAGGAATGAGTGGGGATCTGGGATTGTACTATCTGATATTCATTTAGTTCATCTATTATTCATCTATATTAAACACTCTGTTATTCTTTATTCATGCATGCAAATAAACAGATCTAACTATCTCATCAATACATTCATCTAAGATTTAATCAGTAACAGCACATACATAAACCTTAAGAAATTCACATAACACATGATATATCGTGGTTCACCCCCTCCTGGGCTACGTCTACGAATATTTGGCAGCTTAGGTTGTTTTATTATGGTTCTATAATATATGGCGCCTTGTGCACTACAGTCTCTGATCTTACAATCGTAACAGACTCCATGATCCCTATGAAGCTGACTAGATCGCACCAGTCTTCTCATCCTGCAATCTAACCCTTGGGATCGAGTTGCTTGACTCTCCTACAACTCAACAGCTTACAGAATTTTTTCCATACCTTACAATAGTTTCCTTCTTCGAACATTACAAAACTTTACCACACTTCTCTCTCTATCTCTCTCCCTTCGACCTAGACCTCCTAGGTACTTATTTATACTTAGTCTTGGCTTCTTAGCCATTACAATATTTTACAAAAACCCTAACCCTAATGTAGTTAGGTTTCCCTACATGCATTCCTTGAATTCTTTCCTCACACGTGTTGCTTTTCCTTCGAGCTGTACTTTTCTTCATTTTGGGTTTTTCCTTCAAAAATATAATCTCCTCAAAATAGGCTTGTGCCCAACAAGCCCCCAACACTGACATGTGGCTCGTCCCGAGCCACCTAGGCATTGCACACTCCCTCAACAGACTCTGCTAGGCTGTGGAAATTTTGGGTAAGTTCCCTTCCTTTGGCTTGGACCTACACAACTTTTTCTATTAGCGCTTCTAGTGCTTGCGTTGTGACCTCCTCTTGTATGATTGTTGCACACTTTTCCTGTGCTTGCGCCATGTTATTATTTTCCTCCTCCAACTATGTGATAATCTTTACTGTTAGCTCTTGGAGGGGTTCCATATGGGCATTTCGTTCCTTCTTCTATGTCTGCATAGATTTTAGCTCTGCTTGCATCTTTTTCATGTCTTTTGTTCCCTTGAGACGCTCGATGATACTCATTGTTTTCTACCTCTACTTGAGGCCCTGGATGGTTGTGCTTATATTTCCTTCTTCCTGGTCCCACTGCTAGACCTGTTCATCTTCCTCCAATTTTTTCCACAGTTGTGTTTCCCTGTCAAACAAGTCCACAACTGTGTTGACTTGTATTTTAATTTCGTCCATTTTTCCTACAACTTCCTATCTCCTTTGTTCTTTCACCTCCAGGGGAGTCGTAGGGATGAGTTTTTCCTTGAGGTTTCTGGTCTCCTACTGGTATTGATCAATTGTTTGCACAATGTGATTAATCTTCTGTGATGTGTTGGGATTCGCTACTTGCGTGTTGTTTGGGATTTTGTTATAGGCTTCAGTCACTCCCTGCTCGGGCATGTCCTCGCGATCTTTCTATTCTTATTTCTCCGCAGTCAGTTGGTCGCATGTAATTTGTAGCATTTCTACAACTAATCTTCCCACCTCTAGGTTTGTGGCATCTGTGAGGGCCCTCGACTGCACTTCCTACATGAAACTTGCGTGTAGCCTATATAGAGCCTTCATGGGTATCTACACCATTAATATGTCCCTCTCTTCGACCTCCTACAGTGGTGTCTGTGTTGTTTCAGGATCAAGCCTGATCATTTTGCACGTGATGGTAAATGTGTCGTTGCTCTGGACGACAAATTGTACCGTCTCTTCATCCTGCTTCTACGCAAGTGGCCTCGATACTGCCTTCTACTACTACGCGGTGGCCTGAGATTCTGTGCAGCTCCGTAGTTGTTGTATAGTCTCATGGACTTCTATTAGCTTGGCCAGGATCTGCTCTCTCTGTGCCTCTATTTTTTTGACCACTTCCTCACTCCTATCTTGGACCTTGTCTACGAAAACTCTGCATCATCCCAAGTGAGGGTGATATTTGGGTCCTCTGTGTCATATTTTATTTTGTCGCATGCATATGTTCCTTGAGCGGCCTCCTTTGCCGATTGTGAGGGTTTTTCCCCACTGGTTGTGCATGGGCTTGTTTCCTGCTAACCCTATGTTGGCTTCTTTGTCTTAGCTTGTGGCTAGCTTCCTATTCGTGCTACTATGGGCATTTTCCTTGGTTTTTTGGGGATTTCTCTCATACTTGGAACTATCCGCATTGTTTTTGTCCATGTATTACTAGCCAGATTCCTTGTTCATGCTGACAAGCGTGCCTCAGTTGTGTCTTTAGGCTTAGCAGACGATGTCGTACCTGTCTTGGTGGTGGGTTTTGTTATTGGCTGCTGCCACTATGCAAGCCAATCTTTGATGATCCACTCCACTTCCTCCCTGGTCATGCAGTACTACATTTTTATCCATGCTCGCTTGGGATCCCTCGCAGCTTGGATCCATGTATGGTGTTGGGATGCCTTGAACTTTGCAATCCCCTCTATTTCCTGTGCAAGCTCCCTCAGGATGCGCCATGTGTTAGCAGTGCATTGTTGAATTTCTTCTAGCAGCATGGAAAACACCGTGTTTTTTTCCTGCTGAGCTTGCCTAGCTACGGGGATGATTTCAAAATTAGGGCACAGATTCTTTTGATTGCTCTGAGCTCAAAATTTGCTAAGTGTTGAATAATTTTGCACTTTTCGGCCTTTATAGACCTTTTTGCAGTCATTTTTCATGTTTACGTACATTTGCGCCAACTTTAGTTTTTATTGCACGTTGTATTCTGATATCTGGTGCAATTACTCCTGCACACAACATTTTCTGTGTTTTTGTATTTTTTGTTGTTTGTATTTTTGTATTTTCTTTTCTTCCTTTTTTCTCTTTTTGTTTGGTTTTGTCATTTTTCTCTCTAGTATCTACTATGGTACACTATATACATACTTTCCTTACTGCATTGTCCCTGTTTATACTTGGTGGGGTTGATTGTCCCTGTACATCTTCAGTCGACTCCCATTGATCATTCCCTTCAATTTGATTCCTGCTAGATCCTTTAGTTGCGTTGATTCTCCATCTGTGACATGTTGGACTTTATATGGCCCTAGCCAATGCATTCTAAATTTACCTGGATGTTGAAAGAATTTTTGTCATATAGCAAGACTAAGTCTCCTTCCTTGAAACTTTTCTTCTTGATATGTATGTTGTGCTAAGATTTGTCTCTAGCTTTTTGTACTTTCTGGTGAAATCCTTCCAGGATCCTATCCTCTTCCATCTCCATGAGCTGACTTAGCCTTTATTCTATTGGGCCTCGTTCTGTCATGTTAGTAATGGTTGTGAAACATAGACTAGGTACCATAAATTCCAATGGTACCATTGCTTCTTGTCCATACACCATCCTGGATGGTGTCTGTCCTATCAACTTTTTACATGTAGTTATGTATGCCCATAGTACTGCTGGTATTTTCAAATCCCAATCATCCATGTTAAGATTGCAGATCTTTGTCAAGGCATTCTCCAAGATCTTGTTGAAGGCTTCTACTATTCCATTTGCTTGAGGGTGGTATGGTGTACTCTTCTAATGATAGGCTTGAAACTCCTCAGTCATAGCCTTGATAGTGTTTTTTATGAAGTGAGTACCTTGGTCAC
This sequence comes from Picea glauca, assembly GCA_000966675.3. NCBI lineage: Eukaryota > Viridiplantae > Streptophyta > Pinopsida > Pinales > Pinaceae > Picea > Picea glauca. The sequence continues at coordinate 4,506 of JZKD02S0621660.1, read as the reverse complement.
TCATCAAAATCCTTGGACATCCAAATATAGTGATCACTTGCTCAAACAAGAAGTGTGATGATGTTTCTGCGCTACAATATTTGACTGGTGTTGCTTCTACCCATCTTGTTAAGTGTTATGTCATAGTAATGATGTATCTAGCACCTAACCTTCTTGATGGTGGATGAATTGGTCCAACAAAATATATATCCCATTTTTCAAATACCTGCAACATCATTTGTGGTTTTAAAGTCATCTCATCCCTTTTGTTAGGTTTACCCACCCTCTGACAGACATCACATCTCTGGAAATAGTCCTTGGCATCTCTATGAATTGTTGGCCACCATAGGCCTGTGCGCAATACCTTCTGCATGGTATCTTTTCTTGCATAATGTCCTCCGAATATTCCCTCATGAGCTTTTGCCAAAATCCTAGGCCTTTCATGTTCTAGTACACATCTTCTCAAAATGATGTTGGCTCCCATCTTATATAAGTGTCCGAAAATCAATTGATAGTTTGTAGCTCTGACTACCATATTTTTCTTCTATGCAGTGTTAAACTCTTTTGGCACAGTCCCTATACTCAAGTATTCAATGATGTCAAAAAGATATTCATCAACTATTTGTACTGAAAACAACTGCACGTTAGGGAATTTATTCTCTAAATTTGTAGGTTCCTCTCCATTGGTGACCCTTGACATGTGATCAGGTGTTGCATTCAACTTCCCTGGTTTGACTATCACTTCAAAATCAAATTCCTGAAATAACAATAACCATCTATAGATCCTCCCCCCTAAAACTGGCTTGTTGACTAGGTACTTGAGGGAAGAATGGTTTGTGAACATCTTAAAATGTTTTCCAAGTAAATAGTGTCTGAACTTCTGCAGTACATATACCATTTCCAAGCCTCCTCTTTCTGTAGTATTGTAGTTTTTCTCTTAGTCTAACAGTTTCCTGCTTTCAAACGTTATGGGATGGTCTAACTCCCCTACTCCAGGCTGTGCTAGAATATCTCCAAGTGTTATCGTTGATGCATCTACATGCACATGAAATGTCTTTTCCCAATCTAGGAATACTAGTATAGGTGTTGTGACCATCTTCTCTTTCAAGGTGTCCAACCCTTGCTGATAGTCCTCATCGCACTGAAATATGATATATTTCTTGAGCAGTTTCTCCATCGACGTAGTGATCTGCGCATACCATTTTATAAATTTTTTGTAATAACCTGTATGTCCCAATGTGGCTCTCAATTGTCACACTAATTTTGGTGGTGGCAAATTCACAATTACTACAATATTTGCAGGATCCACTATTAGACCCTATTTCCATACTATATGACCCAATAAAATTCCAAAATGTGTCCCAAATATGCATTTCTTAATGTTCAGGGATATCTGGCATTGTCTGCATCTTTCCAACATTATCCTTAACACCTCTACATGGTCTTTCAATGACTGTATACTTTCTAATCATCCAGGTACACTTCTAAAAACTAATGGATGAATTCTTTGAATGTAGCTATGACTACTCTTGAGAATATTGTTGGTGCATTCTTCAGTCCAAAAGGCATGATTGTGTATTTATAGGATCTCCGTTCTGTGGAAAAGTTAGTCTTATACCTGTCTTCTGGAGCTATTTTGATTTGGTGGTAGCCTAAGAATCCATGTGTGAAAGAATATGCTTCCTGACCTCCCACATTCTCTAGGATTTCATCAATAAAAGGGGTACGAAAAGGGTCATGTAAGCAAGCATCATTCAACTTCCTCAGGTCGACACATATCCTTATGCCTCCTTTCTTCTTCTACTGAACTACCATAGGGGTTATCCATTATGATTCTTCTATTGGTACTATGATCCCTGCTTCTAGCATCCTGTCGATTTATACTCTTACTTTATTTTTGTATACTAGGTTTAGTCTATAGGTTCTTTGTCTGATAGGTCTTGCCTCAGGTTTGAGAGGTATCTTGATCCATATTTGGATCGAGGAGCTTGATGGGGTTCAGAAAGGCCTAAAAAATAAATTTCTCATAATTTATTCAAAACAAACATGTGTGTAGGCCTCATCGATACAAACCCAATGCAACTTGAACGAGCTCAAACAAACATCATATGCTCTAGATATCGCGATCCGTTCATTTGGCCAAACAGGCAAAACAAAATGTTGATTGTACAGTCCCACGTGGAAGCTGACTATACAGGTCGTACGAATGTATAAATGACATGGAAACATTTGGAGGTGACACATGGCAGGGTGATTGGGTGTACAAAATGTTGACATGTCAGACAGGTGGACCAATCCAGGAGTGGCACGTGTCACCACTGCAGGGGTGACATGTGGCACATCTGTGCTGACGACGTGGCATGTACAGACACATGGCAGGTGTTCTGACGTGGAAGTGGTTGTTGACATGGTCACTTGGCATTTATTGGTTGATTGACATGTGGAATTTTCATACGAGTGGGAAGGTGCCACGTGGCCCAGACATGGGTTGCCATGTGGCACCCCTTTAATGGTCATTGGTTGCAAAAATTTTATGACTCCCAGGAGTCGACCTCGAGACCTCCGGTGTGGGGAAGAACTTTGGGTAGGCCGGGTACCAACTCACCTACTGTAGTACTTGTTAAACTATAGAAAATAATAAATATTTAACTTTGCATATGGTTCCAGGCGGAGGAGGTAAGGGTTGGGGTCTAGCCCCAGCCCCGGTTACATGTTACCACACGACTACCAATCAAGCAACTAGGAGCTCCACTCCAGGTTAGGTGACTGGCACAGGGGCCATGGAATAGGGTGTAGCTAATTCCATATGACTCGAGCAGTGACCAGCAGCGGGGTGCACCGATCAGTCCTCAGTCCCTTTTGAAGCACCATACGACCAAGAGTTGCACAGAAGGGGCCATCGCACAGCCCCTAGGGGGTTGGCGCTTGGCCATATGATCCCATGTGACCCTGTAGAGGGGACGCACACCTAGGAATGAGGATATTATCCCCAATATTTCTCAGAAGTGGGTTATTTTACAATATAACATGGATTCTTATTGATTTATAGGCCTGTTTTTGGAGATTTTGGTCATTATTGGGATATATTGGGCCCTTTTTTAGGCCAGATCTTGGGGGGAAGTTGGGAGATGGTTACCAACTTTAGATCTATATAAAATAGGGCTTATTGAGGACATGGGAGGAGATTCAGAGCAGGTTTATGCTGAATATTTTCCAAGCCAAAGCCATTTTTATGTAGGGAATCTATTGAGGAGCGCACCTTTGCGGGCCATTTCTGGGAGCTTCGGTCATCTAATTTTAGTGTCGTTTCTTATGTTGGGTTCCAAAGATATGGTAGAAAAAGACCATATCAGTTTGTAACCTTTTTGGCATTGTTATCATGTCATTTTAAAGATTTGAACAGAAATATGAAAGCCTTACCCACTGAGACAAAGGCCCGGAGACGTAGGCGAGATTGTCGAACTTTGTTATCACATTGGTGTTTATGGTTTGTTGTTGTTTATGCTCTATTTCAGATATGTATATGTGTATATGGATGTTATGTTTTCTCATATTTCTTCCTCTTTCATTAGCTTCCTGAATGATTAATTAACACATGCATAATAACTCAACCATTGTCATTTAAAATATATTTTCGGATCAAGTGGTATCAGAGCTAGTTGACGTTTGGATTTGAGTTTTTCATGTTAACCAGGGAAAAGCTACATCATGGTGAAGGTGAGATTGTTGAAGAGAATCCATTGATTTTATTGAGAAAGAGAACTTCTCAAAGCGAGAAGATAGCATCGAAAGAGGGACTTTCTTAGGATGAGAAAGAGTTGCAAAAAACTTTCTTTGTCATGTCGGAGATGATGAAGGTATGAAGATTACTTGGAACGAGAGAAACCAAATTTGGGTGAATTTTCAAAGGGAAAAAGTGAAGAAGGATAGGATCCTCCTCAAATTCCTCCTTCACCTCCATATTCACCTCCTTATTCTCCTTCTTCTTCAAGTTCAAGTTCTAAATCCAATGCAAAGAAGCATGTCCATAAACATAAGAATGAAATGCATTTATTAAAACTTGATGTTAAATTTGAATTACCCATGTATGATGGTGAAGTTAATGTAGAGAGACTTGACAATTGGGTCAGACAGATGGAGGTTTATTGCAGTGTGCAACAGATCAAGGATGAGGCAACTCAGATCAATTTGTCATCACTTAGACTTGCAGGCACAACACTCATCTAGTGGCAAAGCAAGTTGCAAAATGGCATGCAACAAGTGGGTAATGTATTTCCATAATGGAAAAGTTTTATTTCTGCACTTAGAAAGCAATTCTATCATTTGGGTTATAAAGAGAAAGCATTAATTGAATGGCAAGCTCTTAAACTAAGAAAAGGACAAACAGTGAAATAATACAAATATGGCTTTCAAAAAATGGCATTGATGTTAGATATTCCTTTACATACCCAAGAAACTCTTATGAAGTATATAGGAGGTTTACTTGCACATATTCGAAATATTGTATTCATGTTTGGACCTACTAAT
>JZKD02S0621638.1:0-15803 GCA_000966675.3 Picea glauca | reverse complement strand
GTCGTATTGGCTTGTTGGGATCCCCCTCTCACACAGGGGTTACGCACGAGGTCACATTCGGGTGAGTTACGGAGATTATCCCTCTGTGGTTCAACTGTTTATAGTGGTCAGATCGTATATTGGGGGTCACTGGAAGGTATACCCACGATTATGTGTGGGAGCCTTTCAAGTTGATTTCATACTTGTTATCCTGCCCATACGTTGCAATTGGACTATCGATTGTACCCACCTAGGGGATGACTACGAGTTGGTGACCTTAGTAGCCACAACTTTTAGGGTCTCACACAAGGTGACGGTGAAGGGAAGTCTCACTGTACCTGGAACAGACGTTGGTCAAACTCACTCGAGCTCTTTGGAGGGTAAATCCACAATTACTACGTGGAAGCTTGCACCAAGGTGTAAGTCCATTAAGCAGGTCGCCAACGTAACTGCTCCACCCACTCTATCCCCGCCCCTTCCTATTTTGATCTCGCGACATTGGTTTCATCACCAACTAGTGGTTTCATCATAGGAAGGTTTGTTTGATTGTTTGCTTCTTAGATTCATAGCATGTGTTGTTTGTTTTACTTAGTGGACCTTAGGTCGAGTCAGTGTTAATGGCATTGAATCCAGGAAGTACCAATGGAGGACCTCCTTCTTCTGGGGAACCTTATACCTATCCTTCATTTGGAAACTTTGGTCCTCCATATGTTGCCACAAAGAGTCTTCCAGAACTCACTATTGGATTACCAGTTTGGTTGTTCCCCACTCCGGTGATCCCGAATCCTCCCAATGTTTCATTTGCACCTAATACTTTGGATTTCAATACATTACCCACACATCAACCTCATGTCAAATTTTCGCCTTCTTCGTCCATTAAGTCTCCTTCCATTCCTCCTTCTTCGCATAGTGAATGCTCTAAAGAAATTAGCCAGGTTGATCAGAAGAAGAAGAAACAGAAAGAGAAGAAGAAGAAGAAGAACCCAAAAAGGACAAAGGCCCCAACAACATCAGATGTTGGCTCTAAGAAACCATTTACTATTAATAGTACTGGGAGTGTTGATGAGGTCAACAAGATTAAAATGAAGAATCCAAAACCCAAATTCCCTTGCAGCCTTTGGAAGGGTGACCACTTTCTGAGGGATTGCCCCGGTCTTACCCAGATCTTATAAATGTGGTCCTCCACGTCATCGGCCTCTATTGGTCATGTCAATGATACCTCGTCAACTAGTGATGTTCAGGTTGGTAAGAAGAATAAAATTGTCAAGTTCCCTTGCATGTTATGTAAAGGTGTCATTACTCTCACCTTTGTGCTTGTCTGGACGAGGCTTCTTCTCTTTTGGAAAAACTTCAACTTCCAAAGGTTATCGTAAGCTTTCCTTCGACCCATCGTTGGTTGATGGACTGGTCAATCCGATTCCATCCACGGTCAGTCTGGTTGATCAGGTGGTCAATCTAGTTTCCTCCTCGATTGAACCACAAACCCAAGTAGCTGATCCAGTTCCTTCATAGATTAGCCCCGCTCTTCATCAAAAGAGTGACACCTAAGTGGTCGATCTGTTTTCATCCTTGGTCGATCCCACTCTCCCGTTAGAGATTGACACCAAAGCAGTCGATCTGTTTCCACCCGTCGACCCCATTCTTCCGTTGGAGAATGAAACTCAAGTTACCGATCCAGTTTCGCTATCAGTTGATCCCATTCCTCCATTGAGGAACGTCAAAGTGATTGATCTAGTCCCTTCCTCGGTCAGTCCCACTCTTCCTCTGAAGAGTGCCAAAGTGGTCTATCTGAGTCCACCATTGTTTGATCCGATCCAATCATCGATTGATCCTACTCTCCTTCTAGAGAGTAAACCCGATACTGCCCATGTTTTTCTCGTTAATACAAACTCTACCGTGTCGGGGGGCATTCCTCCTTCTCTTGTGAAACCCCCTCCAAGTACTGAAGCCATCCATTTTGATTGGGGTGCGCTAACTGGACCTCGTCTTCCCTCTCACATTCCTTTCCAGATTACAATACAGGTTCGTGGTCGGGACGTTCCTCAAACGCTGATAGATGAAGGTGCATCCGTTATTATTTTGTCTTCTGTTGCTTGGTACGCTTTGGGTTGTTTGCAGCTTGCACCGGTTACACATAATCTGTTAGCTTTTAACAGAAGAACTAGTCAACCTTTAGGGATCCTTCCTCAGTTTCCTGTAACTTTAGGAGGGAAAGCTGTCTTTATCGATGTCATGGTAGTCCGAGACCCCTTGGATTTCACTTTACTCCTTGGGCGAGATTATGTCTATGCTATGAAAGCTCTTGTATCCACCATTTTCCATGTGATATATTTCCCCCATGATTGAAGAATTGTGACTATTGATCAACTTTCATTCATCGGACCTGACTGGGTTACCTCCCTAGGTGGTTCTTATATGTAGACAGTATCACCCCCGCCGCATGTCAATTATGTGGTGTTGTCTCCCATGACCTCAACTTCTGACGATTTGGATCTGGTAGTTGACATGGTGATCTCTTCGGTAGGGTTATTGGAGCCTGATCTCCTTACCCCTATCACGACCCTCGACATGTGTTCCTTCCAGAGTGATTCTCTTCCATCCGAAAAAGATCTCTTGGAATCCATGACCAACTTTTGTTCCTTGACATGGTACCCTTCCAGAGCATTATCCTCTTGGAATCCATGATCAAGAAGAAACCACGAGCATAGTTTCTCTTCTCTGTGGCAAGCTCGTTAAAAAATGAAATAGAGGCCTTGATCATAGTTCTTTTCATGTGTCAAGCTCATTAAAAAATGAAACAGTCACCTCTCTTTAACCTTCTTTTCATCCACCTTTCTCCTTTTTCTCATCTACTAGAGAAATTGGTGATGACATCAAATCCGGTGAATGAATCGAAGCTTGGAGGGAATGTCTCCATCCTTTGATGATCTTTTCGGAGTTAAGCCACTAACTTTCATGCTGTGGGCATACCGAGCTTAGTCTTTGTTCTTTCTCGTGCTCATAAATACATGAGAATGCATCCAGGTAGAATTTTATCTCTTTTTCGGACATGTATGGACATACGAAAAAGGAACCCCCTGGAGTCCCCTTTAAGCTCTTTTCAGACTCTCTAAACATGAAAAGATTGCCGAGTGATCTTCCTTCTTTTCCCACTCGTTAAAAGGTTCGAAAGGGCGTCTTTCGAGAGATAGTTTATCCCTTTTTCGGTCCCGTCAGACTACTATACGAAAAAGGAACTGAGAGAGTTCTCTTTTAAGTGTTTTTCGAGACTCTATAATCATGAAAAACCTTCGAGTTTTCTGTCTTTGAACTCGCTAAAACAAACATCGACAGGCCCATATGGGACCGAACCCTTACTTCTTCCAGTTCGTTAAACGAAGGAAGAGGAACTTACCGAAGGTGAGTTTTATCGAGCATGTGTTACCCTCCTCGAGCTCGTTAAATCAAAAAGAGGTACTTGTCTATCTGGATGGGGGAAAATTTGAAAGAAGCAAGCCAAGCAGTCTCTTGAGAACATTACCAAGTAATTCTTAGAGTCACCCTTGAACATGACACTTTGTCTTTTGCACACATTATAATCCGCTGAGCCTATGCACTGAGCCAATCCTTGGAGTTTCTTTCACTCCTCTAGGTCACCTGACGTAAGTCACAACATCCACTGCATCATCAAGTTTTGGTCCATGTCATGTTCCTGCTCTCATGCCTCAGTGTTCAAGGGATGTATTCACCTCTAGAGTCAGCCATCACAAATATCTTTCCTCAATACCTGTGTCAGTCCATGTTCATTTGATCTACCAATTACATATCTATGTCCGTTTTGTGTCATTGATGGGGGATACATTAAGGCCCTCCTTCGACGAGCCTATTCCTGTCGACTTCAACACATTATCCAGGAACTAGACTTAGAAACTAGTTAGTACTTTGGGACCTGCATGCCTCAATGGCATGCCTCCTCACATTCGACAGTAGGTTTACACCATTGACCTCTGATCGAATGATTTCATGGATGTTTGACTTCAGCTCATCCATTCACATTCGTTGGAATATACTAGGGTACCTTGGGAATCATTGACATTAATGGTGATATCCCTCGTGCTTGTTAACATCTTACATCATTGACCGGTAATCAAGTGGTTTCTTCCATGTTCGACATCAAGACATCTATTCACATGGTTAGATTCATACTACATTGGGATCGGTAAGAAGACCTGGGGTTGAGTGATCACTTTGATATGTGCTTTGCCCAGGTTGTGAAGGAATTTCTCTTGAACAAATGATACATACACTGTTACATAGATCCACTTTGTATTGGTCATGGCTATGTCTTGACATCTTGTAGATCCACTATGTATTCTTCGTGGCTACGATCAGTTCAGGTCATGTATAGATCCACACTGTATCCTCAGTGGTTATACCCTTTTTATCAATACAATTATGGATCCACGGTGTATTTTATGGCGGCCATATCTTGCAAGTATTGATCACCCAAGCATAGGTATGTCTTCCTTGGGTTTGAAACATGTCATAATATTTGTTGGATGTTTGTGTGTAGCTTCTGTCAGGTTCTCTGAGTCTATACCCTTGATTGAAAGTCTACAAATCATTTCAGTTATCAGTTCTCATATTCTAACTGCATACTTTGGGGGGCAATCTATTACACATCAACATTACTTGCTTTGATAAGTGTCGCAGGTGTCGCATATTGCTCGCAAGTGTCGCATGTTGCTCGCAAGTGTTGCATGTTGCTCATAAGTGTCGCAAATGTCAAGCAAATATTACTGCCATGATGACAACACTAAGGAGACACTTAGAATACCTCAAACACATGATTTGGAGGAAGAGGAATGGTTAAATGAAGTCAGGTATCTCTTGCCACCTGAAAGAAGCTATCAAACTAAGTTTTTAAGGGAGAGCGCTCCCCTATCTTACCCTTAGGAGCGTTGGCGCTCCCCTATAAGGTGATAGGGAGCGTTATAACACCAAATTTCCCCTCTGAAGGAGCGCTACAAACCTTTGAAGCGCTGGTGCTCCCCTTGAGCCTACTAGGGAGTGCTATAGCGCCCTGATGCCCCTTTTGAGGGAGCGCTGTCTAATCTGGGAAGTTGTTGATCTGTTGAGGAGAATAAGGGGAGGATCTTTCAAGTTTGGAAGGTAGTTGCATTTGAATTCCCGGTTCAACCACGATCTTAGGAGAAGACCCCTGATCTAAGGAGGGAATTCCTCAACTTACCCTAAAGATACCTCAAGAGGTTAAGCCTCTCTAAACCTATATAAATAGGCTCTATCATGGTGAAAAGGGGGAAGAATTGCAAGCATGAAACCTATGATCTCATAGGAAACACACTGTGAACTGGAGGAGAGTAATTAGTGAAGTTGCTGTCATCTGGGTCGTGGATCTTTTGAGCAAGGGTTAGACAAAGGGGACTTAACAAAATTTTTGCATTCCATCTACAGCTGTAAGCAATGGTTTGACCTCATTAATATAATTTGCTTGGCCTGTTTCTTTCTAATTCATGTTCAATCTCACATGAATTTGTCTCTTTAGTAGATAGACCTATTTCAGACTAATCATGATAGAGTAGGAAGTGGTCGTACTTTGTTTGTATACATGGCTTATCGAAGAGTGAAAGATTGGAGCTCAACTCGGAGCGTGCAGGGACAAACACTGGTAAAAGGTATTTGTCTTCTCCTTCCTTCTCACACACTAATATTCCAAAATTCGACGAAAAGTCCGGAGAAGACCCAGATGAATTTCCATTTGTGGTGTTCATCCAACTCCCTCATGGACGATTCTATACGTTTACCTCTTTTCCAACAAATGCTTACGGGCTCTGTAGCAAAGTGGTATATTGAACTACCACGTGCTTCTTTTCATGATTTCAAATCCCTTGCCATGTCCTTCCTCGCACACTTCCAACTACCCATTTGATATGAGACGGATACTGAACTATTGACCTCCCTTCGTTAGACAACATCCGTACATATCTCTGATCATATTCATGAATGGAGACGACGACGAAGGATAATCAAAGCGGTCATTCCTAACCAATTATTAGCGGAATGGTTCACCAAATCACTGTTACTCCAGATCGCTCGTGATGTTGCCATGGGTGGTGTAGTCACCGAGGAAGAGGCTATTGCTCGAGCCCAGTACTTAGATTTGGTTTATTCACAATCTGGTACTCTGTACGAGTTGATACCAAATGCCACCCGTGCCACTAATGATCCATCCAAACCATTATCTACCTTGCACGCGGATGGATTCATTGACTCGATCAAAACCTAATCTACTTCCCAGTCGAATGGAACGACCCAACGGCCCACTTTGACGAATGCTCCTAGTTCGACTGCACCCTTTTCTACCTGCCCTCAAGCTCAGGTATCTGAGGTGAATGCAGTCCAATTAAACCCTTCACAACAACCTGGGGGCAAGAAGAAAGCAAGAAATAAACCAAATAAAAACAACAACAATGAACCACCAAAAAATCAACCTCAAACCCCTGCTGCCGGAAAACAACCACAACGGAAACCGAAATTCCCATGTCTCATTTGTGGCGACGATCACTACACTCGAGACTGTCCACATCGCGATGAAGTGGCCAAACTTTTTAAGGGAAATTCGCAACCCGCTGTTCTTACTCAGCCTTTTCCACAGCAACAATATTTGGTTGCTCAAACCCCCACTCCAGGGGGAAGTTCCAACCAATCCCATGATGAGGCCTCGACAAGTGCCCACATTTACATGTTTAACGAGATTAATTTGACCACTCGCACTATGACATATGACACACCGGTTAAACCTGATAAGCCGAAGACTACCAACCGTTCCTTACCGGACCCATTACCATCTTTCGTTAGTCCTCCGTCTACTAGCCCTCTGTCCAGACCACTTCAGATTGAGAAATCTTCATTTGACTCCATCTTACACCCTCCTAAGAGAACTATCCGGAAATCTACCTTCAATCCTAGTTCATACGTTGCCCAAAACTACAACATTGTTGAAGATTTGGCTCAAGCACCATGTGCTATGTCTGCTTTGGAAGTTCTACAACACTGTCCCAGCCAACGCAGAATGCTCTTATCTTCCATCGACGCTTTCGATCCTGGGTCATCTAATAACCTTACGTTTAATCTGGATGATCATCAACCACGACTCTCCCACCAACTAGATTTTCATATCGATGTTGTTGTTCACAATCAACAAATCCACCGAACTATCTTGGATGAGGGAGCCTCTACTTGTGTCATGTATTTAGCTTGTTGGAAAGGATTAAAATCACCTACCCTTAACAAATCACCTATGATGTTACGCACTTTTGATGGGCAAGGTTTTCATCCTCACGGACTGTTACAATCCTTAGCCGTTCAGTTGGGCAGAAAAAAAGTTATCGTTGATGTCGAGGTGGTCGATGCCCCCCTCGATTACAACCTACTACTTGGAAGAAGTTGGTTCTATGATATGAATTTCATCGCCTCGTCGGTGTTTCGATGTGTACAATTCCCCCATCAAGGAAAAATTGTCACTATCGATCAACTAGATTTCTATACACCCGACGCTCGTGCCCCTGTCACCAACAACATTCCTTTTTTGGGAGACCACCCAGTTACGTATGAAAGCGTTGGTGTTGGCTTGTTGAAATATTCTATCCTTATGGGTACCTTCCCTACACCACTTCCACCCACCACACATCATATTGCCATCGTCAATATGATTTCGACTATGCCTTATCAATCTTTGGAATAATCTAACCCTTGGATTGTACCTAGTCTTATGGAATTCGATGTGCTCGGTGACACCATGCCACTTAGCCCAGCCAAGGCCGCATACGTAGATATTCAATATGCTTCTCCCTCTCCATAAAACCCACATTTATTGGCACCTGATGCCTACTCGATGCCTTCATGGTTGGATTCCCTCTCGTCTGCAATCGATTACATTTCCCAAATTTTCCCTTCTGACGAATATATTATGGAAATGATTAGTATTGATGATGTACCTTGGGATGATAACCATCATCGATCCTCTTTTCTTCCGCCTTTAGAAGAAATCCACAAAAACATACACTCTGTCTTCCCTCCTGATGTTACCGATTCTCCACAATCTCCCATCCTCACACAAGATACTCTTTCTGAGGGGAATATGGGTAACATCTCTACTACGATCGTTATTGATATTTCGATCAAAGAAGGCATTGTGGAAAACATTAACCTTGGTGCTAATTTCACACCCGAAGAAGTGGTATCTTATACCGCTCTGTTTAAAGAATTCCGTGATGTCTTCACTTGGAGCTATGAGGAAATGCCAGGAATCGACCCTTCGATCATCGTGCACGAAATCAAGATTTACCCTGGTGCGAAACCTGTTCGACAGAAACTCCGCCCGGTTCATCCCAAGAAAATCGCAACTATAAAGGAAAAAGTTGAGAAAATTTTAAAATCTGGCTTTATCTATCCTGTCCCTTTGACAGAATGGGTCTCCAACATTGTTCCGGTTGCCAAAAAATAGGGGACCATCCGTGTCTGTGTTGACTATCGAGATCTCAATAAATCTTTTCCAAAGGAAAACTACCCTACGCGCTTCATCGACCAAATCATTGATAATTGCGCTAGGAGCGTAATCTTCTCATTCATGGATGGCTTCTCCGGGTATAACCAGATCGCAATTTTACCCACTGATCAACATAAGACAACCTTTATGTACCCATGGGGAACTTTCGCCTATCGAAAGCTACCTTTTGGTCTCAAAAATGATGGTGCTACTTTCCAGCGGGCCATTTCGTACACTTTCCACGATATCAAGAATATCGCAGAACCTTACCTCGACGACTTACCTTCCCACTCATCTAATCGATCAGATCACGTTGATCACTTACGAGTTATTTTTCTTCGATGTCGGTTCTACCATATCCACCTGAACCCACATAAATGCATTTTTGCTGTCGAATCTGGTCGACTCCTCGGTTTTGTAGTCTCTAAATACGGGATTAGGGTAGACCCCTTAAAGATTAAGGCTATTATAGCCTTACCCGCACCTGCTAATTTGACTCAAATCCAAATTTTGCAAGGAAAAACAAACTTCCTTCGTTGTTTCATTTGTAACTATGCTAAGATAACTAAAGGATTCATGCGATTACTGCAGAAAAACACCCCTTTCATCTAGGATGAAATCACTCAATGGTCATTTGATGCTCTGAAGCATGCCCTGACCCACGCACCTTTGTTGTATCCTCCGGAGTATACAAAGGACTACATCCTTTACTTAGCTGCCTCCACTTCCACTATTTCAATGGTGTTATTTCAAGAGGACCCCAACAGTGAGAAACATGTGATCTATTACCTGAGCAAGAGTCTATATGGACTCGAACTCTGATATTCACATGTAGAGAAACTGGCTCTGGCAGCCATCATCGTTGTCCAGAGATTTCTCCATTACCTCTTACTATGCACCACCATAGTGATTGCGGACTCAAACCCCATGTACCACATCTTGACACGTCAAGTGCTCAGGAGAAAATACTCTAAATGGATCATCATCCTTCAGGAATTTGATCTTGAATTCATGAAGTCCAAAGCCAAAAAGTCCCTGGTGTTTGCGGAGCTCATCTGCGATCTCCCCCATGCTGATGAACACATCGAACCTAGATATTCTCTCCCTGACGAAACTCTTTTCCTCATCAGCACATCCGATCCTTGGTATGGAGACATCCTCCTTTACATCCAAACCCAACGTTTTCAGCCTAACACTTCCCATGAAGAGCGTCGACGTATTCGCCACCATTCTCGTTGTTATCTTATCGTTGGGGACACCTTGTATCGTCGTGGTACTGACACTATCCTTCAACGATGTCTGATTCATGCGAAGGCTGAACGTGTTCTGAACGATTGTCACCTTGGAGCCTGTGGTGGTCACCTTTCTGGGATGGCCACAGCCCAAAAAATTCTATGTGCCGGCTATTTTTGGCCCTTGATTTTCAAAGATTGTATTGAGGCAGTCAAAAAATGCCCACCCTGCCATGTTTTTAACAAAAAGGCATGCACCCACCCTACTATGCTGCACCCAATTATCACCATCGCCCCCTTGTCCAAGTGGGGTATCGATTTCATGCAATGTAAGCCTACCTCAATCGGGGGGCACAGTTATATAATCGTCGTCGTTGACTACTTTTCAAAATGGGCTGAGGCTATGCCTACCTTTCTAAACGATGGTTGTACCAAAACTCTGTTTGTTTTTAACCACATCATAACTCGTTTTGGTGTACCACGCGCCATTTTCACTGATCACGGTGCACACTTTAAGAACCAGATGATGAGTGAATTACATGTCAAGTTTGGTTTTCTCCATGAAAACTCATCCCCATACTATCCTCAAGCCAACAGACAAGTTGAAGCTATCAACAAGGTCCTCAAAACCATGATTCAATGCATGGTAGGGGAAAATAAGACATCTTGACATCTACAAATTTTCTCCGCTCTCTGGGCTTACCGTACTTCCGTGAAAACCGCAACTGGATTTACTCCTTTCCAGTTGATTTATGGCATCGAAGCCGTTTTACCAATCGAGTGTGAGATTCCATCTCTGAAACTCAAAGTAGAACTCCTACCCCATACTTCTGCCAAAGAAGAACGTTTCTTATATCTATCCAAACTAGACAAAACACGTCGTGATGTCGCTCTCGCTAACGAGGCACATCAGAAATGGATAAAAATTCAATACGACAAATCCATCCATCCTCGTAATTTTGCAGAAGGAGATTTAGTCCTCGTCTATGACTAGGCTCATGACAAATTAGGGACAGGTAAGTTAGAACCTCTGTGGCATGGCCTTTACATCGTGAAATGTGTTCTACATAGAGGCACCTACAAGTTAGTCGATTATGATGGAATTTCCCAAGGAGAGCCCCGGAACGGGCTTTACCTTAAAAAGTGCTATGCCTAGATCACCTAGCATGTGTACATTATACATTATTGTATTTTAGTTTGGTGTGTCTGTTTCTTTTGTGTGCTCCAGTCTTTATCTTTGCCACTCATAATTGTGCCTTGTGTTTTCATGCGCAGATGATGTCTTCCTTTCCTATCTTTGTCGGGTTTGTGGATGACGCTAGTCGACACACCCGGAACATTTCTTTGGAAGCATGGGTTATTTACCAATTCGGTGAGGTGGTGAGTGTTACACCTCAATATTGCTCACTTCGATAAGTGTCATAAGTGTCGCATGATCCTCTCAACTGTCACAAGTGTTGCATGTCATTCACAAGTGTCGGAAACATCAAACAAAGCATACTTCCTTGATGACGACACGAAGGAGACATTTAGAATACCTCAGCCACATGATTTGGAGGAGGAAGAATGATTAACTGAAGTCAAGGAACTCTTATCACCTGAAAGGAGCTCTTAAACAAGGGTTTTGAAGGTGAGAGCTCCTTTGCATCAGCCTTAGGAGCATTGGCGCTCCCCTATAAGCTCTTAGGGAGCATTATAATGCCCAACTACCCCTCTAAAGGAGCGTTATCCATCCTTGGAGCGTTGGCGCTCCCCTCAAGCTTCCTAGGGAGCGCTATAGCGCCCTGATGCCCCTTTTGAGGGAGCACTGTCTAATCTGGGCAGTGGTTGGCCCATTGAGGAGAATAAGGGGAGGATATTTCAAGTTTGGAAGGTAGTTGCATTCGAATTCTTGGTTCAATCAGAAGATCCTTGATCTAAGGAGGTAATTCCTCAACCTACCCTAAAGATACCTCAAGAGGTTAAGCCTCTCTTAACCTATATAAGCAGACTCTATGATGTTGAAAAGGGGGAAGAATTGCTAGCATGGAACCTATGATCTCATAAGAAACATACAGTCAGATAAAGGAGAGTGATCAGTGAAGCTTCTATCATCCAGGTTGTGGATCTTTCGAGCAAGGGTTAGACAAAGGGGACTTGACGAAGCTGTCGCATTCGCATCTACGATTGTAAGTACTGTTGTCGTTATTCTCATTAATATGACACGCTTGGCCTATTTATTTCTAGTTCGTGTCTGATCTTACATGAACTTATCGTTGATAGATAGATCTGTTTTCAAGATAATATCAATAGAGTAGGAAGTGGTCGTACTTTTTTTGTCTACAGGGCTCAGCGAGGAGCAAAAGATTGGAGCTCAACTCGGACGTGCAGGAACAAACGTCGATAAAGAGGTACTTCTGTTCTCCTTCCTCCTCATGCATTAGTTTGTATGGATTTTAAAGGAAGTCAGTGTCCACGTTAAGCACTTTCAGTCTTAGATTTTAGGGTCTAGCTCTTTGAGGCAATCCACATGTCCGTAGGGAGATTTTTCTACAACAGAAACTGGCGACTCCACTCGGGATTCGAATCAGAACTTTTTGGTTTTGATTTTTCCTCATAGGCCTTATCTCACCCTTTGTATTCTTAGGCCTTTTTCACCCCTTCATATCTGATTACACTTGTTGATTTATTCTTTACCCCATCACACTCAACTTGTTTGTCAAAATTTGACTGAATTTTAAGGTTTTTTGGACATTTTTGTGAGTTTTTGGGCACCAGCGCTCCCCTTCCTTGTTAACAGAGTGCCAAAACTCCCTGAGAGTGTTGGAAAGAGATTTATAATTCCCTAGTGTCCCTTACACCAGAGCGCCAACCCCTGTTTTCATAAAAACCCTTCAAAAAATTGCATTTTTGAGGTTAAAAACCCTGTTTCTTACTTGCTGAGCTGCTTTGAGATTCAATGCTTCTTCCCTTGACCTCTGACATCCTTCATCTTTAGAAGTAACACCTTATTGTTCAGATTTTATGCCCTTTTTCCTTATTTTTGAGTTTTTGTTGTTCAGAGCTTGAAATCGATCCCCTGCTTTCTTCTCTCCTATCCGACTGAGTGGGAACTCTAGTGAGGGACATTAGAAGTCTGTAACTCTTCTCATTTGGTTCTTTGAGGTCATATGATCCAATTTATTTCTCCTTCCTTTTGCGTTTTTTAATTTTCTTTCTCTTGTTTGATTGCAAAAGTGTGTGTTGTTTGTGCGAAATCTGCATGTTCTTGTCTGAATCTCCTTGATCTGAAAGAGTAGTTGGCAAGAGAAATTTTGCATTGAATTGATTATCATTCGCATACAAATGACAAAAGTACATCTTAATGATTAGTTTGCATATTATTTTGCATTTCTGAAATGTTGTAGCATCATATTGGATCTGATTGAGAACAAAATTGATTGAGGGCATTCCTTGTCAAGTGTTTGATAGTGAAAACGAATCTTCCTCTTTCCCTTAAATAGGTATTGATTGAAAATAAATAATTGGTTATTATATTTCATGCATATTTTTGGTAATCGAGTCATCATTCCATCAGTTTCACTTTCGTACACCCTCTGAGTAAACAACAACCATTAAAATCAACGCTTAACTAAAATTTATCAGACTTTTTACATATTTATTAGCGAACCTACATTAGTTTAAGGTGTAGGTCTTTGGAATAGGTTGAAAGGATAACTTTCCAAAGCTATCAAACAAACTTAGTATCTTGCGGTAGGGAGAGTCAAATCCAATTGTCGTATTGGCTTGCTGGGATCCCCCTCTCACACACGGGTTATGCACGAGGTCGCATTCGGGTGAGTTATGGAGATTATCCCTCCGTGACCCAACTGTTTGTAGTGGTCGGATCGTATATTGGGGGTCACTGGAAGGTATACCTACGATTATGTGTGGGAGCCTTTCAAGTTGATTTCAGACTTGTTATTCTGCCCATACGTTCCGACTGGACTGTCGACTATACCCGCCCAGGGGCTGACTACGATTTGGTGACCTTAGTAGCCAGAATATTTAGGGTCTCACACAAGGTGACGGTGAAGGGAAGTCTCACTGTACCTGGAACAGATGTTGGTCAAACTCACTCGGGCTCCTTGGAGGGTAAATCCATAATTACTACCTGGAAGCTTGCACCAAGGCGTAAGTCCATTAAGAAGGTCACCAACGTAACTGATCCACCCACTTTATCCCTGCCCTTTCCTATTTTGATCTCGCGACATTGGATTTCATCACCAACTAGTCGTTTCATCGTAGGAAGGTTTGTTTGATTGATTCCTTCTTAGATTCGTAGCGTGTGTTGTTTTTTTTACTTAGTGGAACTTAGTTCGAGTTAGTGTTAATGGCATCGAATCCTGGGAGTACCAATGGAGGAACCCCTTCTCCTGGGGAACCTTATACCTTTCCTTCGTTTGGAAACTTTGGTCCTCCATATTTTGCCACACTGAGTCTTCTAGGACTCACTATTGGATTACCAGTTTGGTTGTTCCCCACTCCGGTGATCCCGAATCCTCCCAATGTTTCAGTTGCACCTAATACTTTGGGTGTCAATACACCACCCACACATCAACCTCATGTCTAATTTTCACCTTCTTCGCCCATTAAGTCTCCTTCCATTTCTCCTTCTTCTCCTAGTGAAAGCTCTAAAGCAAGTAGTCAGGTTGATCAGAAGAAGAAGAAACGGAAAGAGAAGAAGAAGAAGAACCCAAAAAGGACAAAGGCCCCAACAACATCAGATGTTGGCTTTAAGAAACCAGTTATTGTTAATAGTACTAGGAGTGTTGATGAGGTCAACAAGATTAAAATGAAGAATCCAAAACCCAAATTCCCTTGCAGCCTTTGTAAGGGTTACCACTTTCTGAGGGATTGCCTTGGTCTTACCCAAGTCTTAGAAATGTGGTCCTCCACGTCATCGGCCTCTGTCGGTCATGTCGATGATACCCCGTCAACTATTTATGTTCAGGTTGGTAAGAAGAAGAAAATTGTCAAGTTCCCTTGCATGTTATGTAAAGGTAATCATTACTCTCACCTTTGTCCTCGCATGGACGAGGCTTCTTCTCTTTTGCAAAAACTTCAACTTCCAAAAGGTTATCATAAGCTTTCCTCCGAACCATCGTTGGTTGATGGACTGGTCAATCCGGTTCCATCCCCGGTCAGTCTGGTTGATCAGGTGGTCAATCTAGTTTCCTCCTCGATTGAACCATGAACCCAAGTAGTTTATCCAGTTCCGTCATCGATCAACCCTGCTCTTCATCAAAAGAGTGACACCAAAGTGACTGATCCAGTCCCTTCCTCAGTCAGTCCCATTCTCCCTCTGAAGAGTGCCAAAGTGGTCGATCCAGTTTCGCCATCAGTCGATCCCATTCCTCCATTGAGGAATGTCAAAGTGACTGATCCAGTCCCTTCCTTGGTCAGTCCCACTCTTCCTTTGAAGAGTGCCAAAGTGGTCGATCCAGTTTCGCCATCGGTCGATCCCATTCCTCCATTGAGGAATGTCAAAGTGACTAATCCAGTCCCTTCCTCGGTCAGTCCCACTCTTCCTCTAAAGAGTGCCAAAGTGGTCTATCCAAGTCCACCATTGATTGATCTGATCCAATCATCGGTCGATCCTACTCTCTCTCTAGAGATTAAACCCGATACTGCCCATATTTTTCTCATTAATACAGACTCTACCATGCTGGGGGGAATTCCTCCTTCTCCTGTGAAACCCCCTCCAAGTAATGAGGCCATCCTTTTTGATTGGGGTGTGCTAACTAGACCTCGTCTTCCCTCTCACATTCCTTTCCAGATTACAGTACAGGTTTGTGGTCGGGACGTTCCTCAAACACTGATAGATGAAGGTGCGTCCGTTAGTATTTTGTCTTTTGTTGCTTGGTACACTTTGGGTTGTTCGCAGCTTGCACCGATTACACAATTTTTTTTAGCTTTTAACAGAAGAACTAGTCAACCTTTAGGGATCCTTCCTCAGTTTCCTGTAACTTTGGGAGGGAAAACTGTCTTTATCAATGTCATGGTAGTCCGAGACCCCTTGGATT